>APFE031741681.1:648148-670402 GCA_000404065.3 Pinus taeda | reverse complement strand
TTATTTGTTTTCATTTTTGCTTTTATTTTTACATTTATGTTTTCATTACTCTTTTGAAATTTTAATGTTTTTTCGGAGTCATGATAAAATCTTTTACGCCATTTTTTCAAAATGTTGAAAATTTATCCTGATTACCAAAAAAAAATGTTATTTCAACATCAACACTTTTCGTTTTCAGGGTGTTTTTTGCACAAAAAATTGGTTTTCACTGTCATTAATAAAACATGTTGAAAATTTACCCTAGAAAAAAAGAGTGTTATTTCAACATTTACACTTTTCATTTTCGAGTAGATTTTTCATGTTTTTGGGGATTTTTTTTTGCTAGAGTTCCTATTTTGAGTTTATAGTTCCCGTTTCAAAGTTTACATTGTTTTGCATTATCATCTATTAGATCATATAATCATTCACATTTCATGTACTAATCAAATCATGATGAGAGCCATAACCAAAGTCTATCTTGAACCATGCTTATAACAAACATAATAAAAATAATAAAACAACCATTAAAGCCACACCTTAAAAAATACATTTACACTTAAACACACAAGAGGAAAAATAACTCTTATTAACATATGCAAAAGCCAACTAAGCGAGGGACTTCCACGTACCACCCGACCATGGATTGTGCTGAACTAAATCTTTCTTTCATCCAATCATCCTCATTCCATATTCCAAGCATGAATGTGGGACTCACAACAGATAGAACCAATCGAGGTTTTCTTAGGCTTTACCGTATATCCACCAAGGGATTCCTAGGCCCGAAACCCTCGTCAATACAACCAAGCTTTACTGCAATCCCACCGGATCACTAGGCCTTGAACAAGCATGGATGCCTCCACCTCTAGGCTTTACCGTATATCCCTCCATTCACTGATTGAGGATTCCTAGGCCCAACAAGGCTCCACCCTATAGGTTTTACTATATATCCCGTCATTCATCGATCGAGGATTCCTAGGCCTAATGAGGGCATACACAATCAGACTTTACCACAATCCCACCTTCAATGGTCCAAGGATCCTAATCCTTGTGTTTCTCCCCTGAGACCACCCTACTCAGTTTGAAAAACCATCCGACAATCCAGCTCAACCAAAACAAGAGAACCCCATCACACCATGGCTCTCTGAAAATTGCAAGGCAAGGCTGAAAACCACTGTCGCACCTAGCAAGACTCATGCCAATGAAAATAAGAGGACCAAAAACACACATGCATGTACCATGCATGCCAAAACTAGTAAGGAAATCATACATGCAACTCGATAAGTGCAAGTAATCTCATTGTTTCCGCTTGATCCTGCTCTTCTTTTCTTGATCGTTGCTTCCCTTTTATTTCTTGTCCTTCCTTTGCCTTCCTTCCTCCAATGCTAGAGTGCTTCAACAATACTCTAAGTGTTCAAGAGTATGAGAGAGTAGAGAGAATAGAGAGAGAGCTCCAAAATTGAATTGACAAAAGGCTGTGAACTGATCCTCATAAGCCTTTTTATTAATGATGCCTCTATTTTATTCATTTTCCATTATTTTTCTTTCATTTTCCTCCTCATATGCAGCCTGTGACCTTTGACCTTCATTTTCTCCTATTTTCCATTATTTTCATAAATAAAATGTCAAATAATGCCTCTTGCCTTTCCAAAGCCTTTGTCATTGCCTTTTCCAATTTCCCTTAGCCATATTAAACCAAATGAACACCCACACTAGGATGTTTTTCCCAACATTTAGCTTGGAATACATGTCCCATGACATTGGTTATTATTTTTCATTTATTAACTTTATTACATGTATTTTTGACCAGGGTTATTACAGAACCCTCCCCTTTGGAGGAACATTATCCTTGATGTTCAATGACACCTAAAATCAACAAGACTGTTGTAAGAAAAACATACTGCCCATGGAGCTTTATAACTTAGCTCGATGCAATATTTACAATGATCAATTTATTGAGAAGAAAATCAACATGAAAACATAACAACATGATAACCATAATGACGTGACACCCATACCGCTTATTGGAGCTTTATAACATAACTCATGGCGGTGTTTACATTCATATACATATATACATATACCAAAAAAATCACACCAAAACATATGCCAAAAACATTTGCTCAACTAGTGAATAAAGAAGGATACATGGCTCTCATTTGATATGCCTTCTCCCATGTAGCTTCGTTGGGTCTATTATCAAATAAACTTTGTTTTAATATATATATATATATATATATATTTCGTTTAGAAAAAGGCTGACAAATTCAGTGTAAGAGCTTTTAATTGTAATAAATAGGGAAATTACTGATAGTGGGGCTATCAACGTTTTAGTGATCTGATATATAGTCTACTAAATAAATTCACTAAAAATGGTTTCATTTTGACTGATAAGCTAACTATCAGTGCCAAAACCAGATTTTAAATTTAAAAGGTTATGATTATACTGACCACGCTAATGTCAACGATATCATTAAAGCGCATCTCTATCTGGTTCGAAGGGGTAAAAAGTATTGGTTAATAAGTTTGTGAATGTCATTATAATGGTTTTACCATATGATACGAACTCCATTCGTAATCCTCACCTCAAACTCTGTAATCATTCACTTGCCCAACTGTAATATTCCATTTTGCATGTCAAGTTATTTTACCATGTCTTGTCAGTAAATTTGTTTTTGTTATTTTGGAGTTAATCACACTTGGCATTGAACCTATTTTACTCCCAGGGATTCAGGATCGAATCCCAGGAAGACCACAAAGTGTGATGGGAAAAGGAGGCAAATAAAATCATTCTGATCCCAAAGCACTGAATTTGTTGGACATATACCCCTATATCCATCAATTATTTCAGAAAGCCAGTTGGAGTGAGTTTTTCCACTGTTGTACCGACTACCACGATATAGTGGCTCGGTCTTTGGCTCAGGGGTTTGATGGAAGTCACATGGAGATTGGAATTTTGTCATTTTTAGTTACAGAGCAATCAATTGTTGAGGCCACGACCTTACTAGTAGATGGAGAAAGGAGTTTTCACAGTCATGTGTTGGTAGGGATTGATGTCCCTTTCTTTTTCAAAGAGGAGTCCAAGGGTCAAAATTGGAGGGCCAAAATTCAGAAGGAATGGTTACAGGAAAAATGGCATGTCCCTCTACGCCTCTGTCAGCAATATTTCACCTGCGAAGGGAGATTCAATCAGGTAAACCTCTATCACTTCTACTTCCTTACACATCTAGCTGGTAAAACTATAATTAATCCTTATTTTTATCTACTAGAAAGCATTAATAATATGATAGCTAGGTTCAAGGCCCAAACAAACCCCTCCTCCCATTTCATATATCACAAAGCCTTGATAAAACTCCTAATCGAAAACAAACTAACCAGGGCAGAAAGGACTTAGAGCCATTTCCTTTTTTGGTGAGGTTTTCAACCTCAACCCCTTAAAAGGCAAAGATGCAGACCAAAGAATACTAAAAAGGGGAAAAATACAAGAGGACAAGCGCCTATTGAGCTAATTCCCAGCCAAGAAAACATAGAGGTCCCATCTACATCCTCTGGCCCTAAATTCGCCAAAGTCTACTAGAGAAAAAGTGTCAGGCTCAGTAAACTAGACCCTGCATCCCCTGTAAACCTACCTGTTGATATTGGCCTTCCCCATGTTGCGAGTCCACCTATTGAAGCCTCCCCTGTAGACAAAACTGAACCAGAAGTTATTAAAGGCAAAGAAGCAAAGATTGAGACCCAAGAGGAGGAAACACTACTTGAATTTTTTAAAGGTGGCAAAAGACCCCATACAGGGGCAACAAACAAATTAAGATACAAAATTAAACTCAGAAAAAACCCTGAGTTGGCCAAAGAGGTGATTGATGTTGACAATATGCCATTGAAGGACCTTATCATCAACACGAAGAAGGCTAAAGGCTCTAAAAAGAGAAGAGACAAAGAAACTTTGAAGAAGGGTCCTATGGAGACAAGGCAAAGCAAAAAACAAAGACTAGAGAAGGTGGATGTACTTCTCAAGGCAGCTAGTACCCTTAGCTAGGAGGCTTGGGGGAGTAAACTTGAAAATTTTTCTATCTATTTCAAAAAAAAGGGTTTTTATTTTATCGCTGATAGTTGGCCTAATAATTTTTGCATACAGAAAAACAGTTAGGAAGCTGACATTCCCATTGTCAACGTTTTTGGTGACACTGACATATCCACTATCATCTGTTTTGAAATGAAACTATGTATCCATTGATAAAACATGATATAGGGATGAAAGCCGACATTTAGTCTATTAATGATTTTGGAGCAAACAAGGGGTGTTGAAATCTCCGTTGTCAGCAAAATTTAGAGAGGCGAAAATGTTGACAGTCAGTCTGTCAGCTAAAACTACAATTTTGAAAACCAATGAAGCTAAGAGCAACAATATCAACGATTTTCACCAAGAGGTCCAAATGAAAGAAAGGAGAAACATAAAGGAGTCTTTTGTGGAAGCTTGATCCATTTTTGCAGGGGGACCTGTTTTTCCAGTTAGGATGTTGTGCTATTAGTTAGGGATCTGTTTCTATTTTCGAGGAAGATAGTTTGAAAGATATTTCACTTCACCTATATATCAACATATTTTCCAGCATATATTTTTAGGAAAAAAATGAATGTATTCTAGTTTTTATTCACTTGCATGAACTTGAAGATATTTAGATATTTTTATATCATTGTAATTAATCTGAAGACTATTATTTTGTAATAAGTTGATGTAAAGTTTGTAAAGACAATTTATGAAGAAAAAATAAGGGTTGGATTTTACTGAAAACATTTGCATTCTAGTACATTTGAGCAGTACTAAATATATTACAATTTTTTTATGAGAATTTTATAAGAAATTCATGTGTTGTATTTCCCTATCAATGTTCTGTTTGTTATAAAAACTTTCTTTCATGTCTGAAAAAGTTAGTATTTGAGATTGGGATTCATTGATGCTATTTTCTCTTATTTATCAGCCATTAGTATTTGTTACCTTAGTCAACTATAAACTTTGTCTCATTTTAGTTCTTTTCTTCCAATTTATCAAACAATAAAAGGATTCGTTGTTATCATGATTTTTGTAGCTTGCTCATTAGATATGTAGTTTTACTTGTTAGAACTGGACTCCATGCCCAATAGTGTGTTTTGTAAACAATCCAACCAATTTTATCGGATAAACTAAATTTGGCCATAGAACTAAATTGTGAAAACTACTACTACAATGACCCATAGTAGTTGAGTTTTAGGGAGAGATCCTTCTTCGGGTTGAAGGGCCACCTTTCAACCTAAAAGAGGTTTGAAGTTACCTTAGGGTTTTTCCCACAACTAGGGTTTTCCCTAAGTGCTAACAGGGCCCAAAGTGCTTCCACTGCACTTTAACCTACTCGATTGCTCAGTTCCAGAGCATGAACATATTTCTCTGCATAATACACTGAGGTTGTGGCTGGAATTATCCATCTAGCTTCACCTACAATACACACCAGTCAATCACGTGATTAACATATTTAATTTACTTCTTAAGAAATGACACATGGAAAACATCATGGACTTTTGATGTCGGAGGAAGTGAAATTCGATAGGCTTCTGGTCCAATCCTTTCAAGAATCTTGAAAGGTCCACAAAACTGAGGTGCCAGCTTGGCGCACGATCCAATCCTCAAGGAGATATTCTTGGGATTGATGCACAAGTACACTTGTTCCCCAACCTGAAATTCATTAAACAACCTATTTTGATCTACATAACTCTTCTGTCTATCCTATGTTTCCTTTAGATTCTTTTTGATTACCTGCATTTCCTGTTCCATCTCTACCAACTTGTCCGGTCCTATCAACACCCTATGCACTGGATCATTACAACTGATGGGATAATTACAACTCTGCTCATAGAGTGCCTCAAACAGACTCATCCTTCTAGACTCCTGATACCCATTGTTGTAAGCAAACTCAACCAGTGGGAAATACTCTTCACACTTTCGATGTTGATGCATGATGTACATTCTCAACATGTCCTCCAAAATATTGTTGACCCTCTGTGTATATCCTTCTGTCTATGGATGCTATGTTGTACTAAAGACCAAATCTGTACCCAAACTTGCAAATAAATCTTTTCAAAACCTATAAGTGAACTTGGCATCTCTGTCTGATATGATCTTTTTTGGTACACCATGAAACGTCACTATATATCTAATGAAGACCTATGATACATCACTAGCTGAAAAAGTAGACTTCACTGGAGTGAAGTGTGCTACCTTTTTCAACCTTTCCACCACAACCATGATGGAATCATGTTTTCTATGTTTCCTTGAAAACTGTGTAATGAAATCCATGGAAATGACCTCCCATTTCCACTCTGGAATTAGAATCAACTGTAGTAATCCACCTGGATGCTTACATTTTTCTTTTACCTATTGAAAATCTAAGCATATAGCCACATACTTTGCCACTTCCTTCTGCAAATTCAGGCAATAATAAAAATTCATCACCACTGTCAATGTCTTCTAGTATCCTGGGTGCCCTGAATATGGTTTTGCATGGAATTCTCGCAAGATAGTCTTCTTGAGTTCACTGTCGTTCAATACATAGACCTCGTCCCTCAATCTGACCAAACCATCCACTGTGATACAATATTCCACCTCTTGGTCACATGTACCCTGCTATAATCTATGCCTAAGCGCCATGTACCTGTCATGATATTGTCCTGCCTATAAAATCCAATCCTATAAGTCTGTCCCATAAGAAATCATAGTTTCTATGTGATTCACTTACACTCTCTAGCTAAGAGCATCTACAACCCTATTTTCCTTTCCCTTAATGTACCAGATCTCAAAGTGAAACTCGCTAATTATGGCCAACCATTTAGCTTACATGACATTCAGATTCAGTTAGTCAAACAATTACCTCAATCCACTGTGATCGCTGATCATTACAAACCTCTTACCAAGAAGATAGTGCCTCCACATATTCAATGCATGGATGATCGCTGCCAACTCAAGATCATGTATCAGATAATTTTTCTCCTCATTCAACTTTTGTGAATCATAGCACACTACATGTCCTTCCTACATTGATACTCCACCAAGTCCTCTCTTGCAGGCATCTGTACACACCACAAACTCCTTATCCATATATGTAATCTTTAGAACTAGAGCATTTGTCAACAACTCCCTCAATTGCTCAAAAATTGCTACACATTCATTGGCCCATTCAAATTTCTTACCTTGCCTCTACAGTGACGGAATAGGATATGAAATCTGAGAGAAGTTCTTGATGAACCTCCTATAACAACCTTGTAATGCCATGAATGATATTACCTCATCCACATTTCTAGGAGCTTCCCATTCCATGATATATTTTATCTTTTTCAGATCCACTGCTATGACTTCCTTAGAAAAAACATGTCCCACGTAATGTACCTCTGTCTGAAAGAAAATACATTTAGTAAGCTTGGCATACAACTAATTCTGTCTTTGAAATATCAACATTGCTGCTAATTTTTTGACATGCTCTTCCTCATTCTTAGAATATATCAATATATCATCAATGAATACACTGACAAACTTGTCCAGATAAGGACGCAACACACTATTCATCACACATATGAAAGTAGTTGGAGCATTAGTCAAACCAAATGGAACTACAACAAACTCATAATGCCCATATCTGGTCCAGAAAGTAGTCTTGTAGATATCCTCTTCTTTAATGCATACCTAATGATATCCATATCTCAAGTCAATCTTCAAGAACATTATTGCTCCCTTCAACTAGTCAAATAAGTGATCAATCCTTAGCAACATATACCTGTTCTTGATGGTCACGTTGTTCAACTGCCTATAATCAATGCATAACTTGAGAGTACCATCCTTCTTCTCAAACAACACTAATGCACCACAAGGTGATACACTTGGCATAATGTATCCCTTGTCAAGCATTTCCTTCAATTACAACTTCAACTCTACTAACTATGGTGTACTCATCTTGTATGGTGCCTTTGATGTTGGTGTTGCTCCTGGTACCAACTCAATAGATAAGTCCACTTCTCTATGAGATGATAACTCTGAAATCTCTCCCACAAACACATCCTGAAACTGCTTCAAGACCGGGTACCTCATCATAGCTTTTTCATCCTCAATATCCTTACCTTTATCACTAGAAATATGCACTGCAAATAACACACACCCTTTTCTACGACTACACTTTGCATGCATATCTATCACCATTCTAATTCATGTAACTTTCTTCTTACCCTACAATATTCTTTGTTCTCCATTGTCATCCAAGCATTCAATAGCTTTGTCATAGCTGTCCACCTTAGTCTTGTGAAGATACAACTAGTCCATACCCAACAAAATACTATATGATCCCAACGATAACACATTCAAATGTGCTGAGGTAGGCATACCATTCAACTCAAATTCACAAGCTCTCACCCAATGAGGAAATCTCTTCCTTTTACCTGTAGCCAACACTAACCAAGATTTTGCATGCACTTCTTTATTCAAACCACACTTATCCACCAAGTCAGGACTTACATAACTATAATTAGATCAAGGGTCAATAAAAATAGAAACTAATTGATCACAAAGCTTATAATCCAACTCGATAATAGATCATGGAGATCTGCTTGCTTGTTATCCAACGTTGCATAAATTTGTGGAATGTTCTGCCCAACATCCTCAACTGTTTGTGCATCATGTGCACTGTAAATTTGAGTCCTACCACCTGTTGAAGGTGTTGGACTTGCCAACATGTCAAGGGATGTCCTTGCTAAGAAGTCCTAACTAGACCTCAGACCATTTGGATTAGGAGTCCCAACAATGGGTAGTAAAGTATTGCCTTAATGGTGGTAACTCATAGAGGTAAGTATGAGAACTCTATCAGAAGCAAGTGTGTGACCTTGCAGCGCGTCAAGTGAGATGCATGGGGGTTCTAACACACAGAGGGGAAAAAGAAGTGTGTCCCTTAGAAGCCTGTAATAGTACATAGCCTAAAAGGAACACACGAGCGGAATGACATCACAGGTTGGAAGCAGAATATTCCACAATCCAAAGTGACGGGTTAACACAACAACATGTCTTCAACAAGATTCATACAATTGTATACAAATTAGTTCATACACAAATGTGTAAGTTAAATAACATACATTGCTAAAGTAACCAGAATAGTCGAACTACAATAACAACATATGCATGAAAATGTGTTGGCTCAGTTATATTATTAAGTGAAAGTTCCATCCATACATACACCATTGACAACCACTAGCCCCAATAATGGAACATTACAGTCAACACCTCCTGCTCCTCCAAAGAGATGTACTCGCTCTACGCTGTGGAGAATCCAAGGCTTGTAAAATACTCTCCAAGACTTCTCTAAGTAATGCATGGCCAAAAGCTTGGCTCCAAAAATCCCTTCCTATGAGTTATGAGGTTCTATATATAACAAAGGGTGGGGTGACCCTTGACATTCCCCTTTGACTCTTGGAATACCCTCATGGCTCTTCACATTACATAGTGATTGTTCACATTCCATTAATGACACTTGGAATTTCACTTACAATATATTTAAAAAATAATAATACAATTTCCACAATACCCATGTGGGACAAAATAGGCTTGAGTCAGCCTAACAAGAAAAAAAACATCACTTGGGGTCGTGGGGAAAGATCAACTCGGCAACATCCTCTTGATTATATTCAGTGACGAACTGATACCAAGCTTGGTACTGCACTATTGTGTCCCTGTACTATTTGGTGATGTCTTTCTTGAAAAAGACTCTTGCTTCCATGGCTTCTTGGTGTATGGTTTTGGAACCTCTTCCCATATCATCTTGAAGCATGCACGACATTGTCCTGGGTGTGGCTGGACCAATAATGTACTTCACACATGTATTGGAATGGATAATGATGTACAATTTCTGAATGGTGAGAAGTCTTCCATACAGTTTCTACATGGTGGTCTCAAGATTTGATACTTCAACAAGCATCTATTTTCTCATCTCTGCCATAGCAGATCCTACGAACTACTATGTTCTCTACCTGGTCTCTTGCAATTCATTTGCCATTTGTTCATTCTTTGCTATCAATAATTTGACTGTTGAACTTGTGGCTTCTTCATAAGCCTTAGAAGCATCGACCATGGCAGCTGGATGTCTCCCAACATATGCAACAATCACCCTTTCCTCTATATGTGCAGGTGATGCATGATCATCCGAGGCCTTCTTTGTTTGCATCTATACAATCCTTTGTTGTGGCTCATCAAATGATAGATTGTACACATCCATCTTTGGATCATCATCAAGGAGGACAACTTCTCCTTGCTCGTTCGGGACTGGTTTTGATTTTGGAGGTAGCAAGGACTGCAGGGCGACCTCGGATGCTCTTGGCATAAGGTTGGTGTGTTGTTCTTGTGGCTCCTATTCCAAATCCATATCATTTTCTTCAACGATATGCTCAATCTACTGAGCAAGTTCCTGAACCTACACCTATTCAACCTCTTCTTCATCTTCTGGCTCCTCTGATTTCTCAACCTGTATAGGAGTAGTTTGCTCTATCAGTGCACCTTTCCTTTCCTCCTATTCCTGTTTCTGCTTCTCTTCCCTTTCTCTCCTCTTGAGCTCTTGCTCTTCTTTCAACTTCTTTTCTATTTCCTACAACTTCCTCTCTACATCTTCTAACCTTTTCTTCTCTCTCTTCCTTCATTCTACTCTCCTTTCGCGCTATTGCCTCTTCACCTCCATTTCCAAAGCTACTTTCTCAACAAGATGATCTTCTTTGAACTTGTAGCTTTACTCAACCTCTCCACTCTCAGAAATCTTCCTCTTTCCTTTGTCTTGCATCAGTTTGTTTCTCACTACTGCTGTTATTGTTGCTTCCCGTGGTGTTGCTACTTGCAGTGCTGCTTTCGATTCTACAACCATGATGATCGGTTCATTAAGCCTAGAGGAGTTGTAGCAATAACTCCAAGGGTCTTCCTCTGGCCAATGACATGCCCTGTGGATCCATGGATAATACACATTCACATAGTGATTCATGCATATGAAGTGGGGATCATATGTATTGAAACTCTTGGTGCCGAACTCAAAATTCTTCAAGTCCTCAGCCTCGACATCTGCATCCTTCAAGCTCCAGATCTCATACAATCCAATCCACAAAGGAAGAGTAGGCCATAATACCTTCTTCCTCCTGTGCATTCCTATTGATAATCCTGTAGATATGTGATATGAAACCTCTTGCATGAACAACTTATCCGTGGAAAACTTTAGTAGCACATGCAGAGCCTGCTCTCCACCAAACATCTTGATGAAGGTGCCACTAGGTGAGGCATACCAATCTACAATGTTAAGAAATTCCTACATCAATTCTGGGGACATGCAAGTTGGAGCCTGTTCGAATATCATCTTGTACATCGGGGTGATGAAGTGGTCAGACAACCTCGCCATGGTTCCTTGGTAGCTTCACTTAGAGAGAAACTTTCAATAGATGTTCACAACATCATCTGATGGTGTCCATGTCCAACCCATGCCAGGGAACTACTACTGGGTGCAGATTGCAAGAAGGAGGTATGTGCACATAAAGAATCTTGCTTGCTCATTATTAGGTAGACTCCAGGAATTAGACACATGCAATTTCATCTGAAGAGCCTACATGTCTGACTAGTTGAATAACCTTCCTTCATTTTCCAACTGATCCAACATAACCACCCAACTCTGTGGAAAGGTCTTTGTTCTCTCTTGACCATACAAGCGGCATGCAAAAATGACTAAGTGTTGGTAGGCCTCCCTGAGTGAATTAGACTTGTAGACTTGGTTGGGTGTTGCCCTGAACTTTGATGCCTCTTTTAGAGAACTCTTCATGATGTCTCTAGTGTTCACATTATTGTTGGGAGTATAGAAAAGTGCATCCATGTGGTTCACTAACTGTGGAAAGTGATACATGTGATGGTAGTTTTCCATCCTGAAGGTGGCAAGCTAAGTTCCACTAGCACTACTCAATGTCATCGTCTCGGGATCGGTATGTGAGAAAATCCAGTGAATAATGTCTGCACATGGGAAAGAGAGATACATTCATGCAACCCTGTACAAGCCTGACTTGTGAATGTTCGCATAGACTTGTCAATCTTCCAGATCTTCCTTGAAACTACCTGCAAATATGTCCTTCATTTCCTACCATGTAATATTCATGTCCTTCTCTATGAAAAACTATGTGTCTACATAGATAGGCAATTTCAGGGACACTTGTTCAAATACATCTCCAGTGCTTCTCTCTACAATATCCTTTGAAAAAATTCTCTTGGAAACCGTGTTGCCTATATTGTTGATAAGCTGCACAACAAATGATGTACCTGGAGACAAAGAGGACACTCACGGACAACAAATGTCAGATTAAAATAAAAACAACTTCAAGGAACAATCATGCAATAGATTGCACAATTGTTACTCTCAGAGGTGATGGAATGTCAGCTGGATCTGCGCATTACATAGTCCCAACTGCCAGTTAGAGGTAAAAATGACTGGAACTATGTAGAGTGTAGTCTAGTGTGGCTTGCTAAGGATTGGAACTGTGAAATGCGCAGTTTAGTCTGGCTTGATGCTGGTCGGGACTGCGCATTGCGCAATCCTAGTGGGAAAGACTCAGGGACTGGCTCCTGGAGTTGCACAATGCGTTGTTGGAGCCAGTCACTAGCAACCTCTGCACAATTCTTGGAGCGAAGTTAGAGCCTTGATTTCCAAAAATGTGCATTGCATGCCGGGAAGAGCTAGATTCGGCCCAAGGAAGCCTAGATCTTCCCAAGGGAAACTTGAAAACAAGTATATCTGAATGCATGAGCAAAGGATGATGCAGGTCTATGTGAATGGTAATGCATGCAATCAAAATAAATGTAGGAATCAGTCAAATAGATGAACAACAAAGCTTGTGGGGAGAGTCACCACAATGACGACCTTTAGTGCAAAAACTGGGTTATGCATGGGACGCTTAGGAAAGGCAATGAAAACTTACAACAACACTTCTACAAAAAAAAAAAAAAAAAAAAAAAAAAAAAAAAAAAAAAAAAAAAAAAACTCAAGTGATTGTTCAAAAAAACATGAAAAACAACACTCACACAAGCCAAGGAAAGAAAAGCGATAGAAAAAGCAGTTTGAAAGACTTGAAAAGCAAAACTTACCCGAAAAAGTTGTGTTGACTGTGCCGAAGGTTCCTAGATGCCTCGAGAATGCCGAAGCTCAAAGATCAAATGTGAAAATGTGCTTTGGCGGTGCCCATTAAATAGATTTGGTCGATTTAGGGTTTATGACGTGTAGGCCAAAAATCTAGGAAAAAGCGACAAGTGGTGGGATTTTCCAATTAACTCAAGTGTAACTCCCATTGCTAAAAATAGATCCCTATTTTTTAGGGTTTCTTTTTTCTTTTTCTGGAAGGGTTGCCATGCATGCATGGAGCAATTGCGCAGTTCCGAGGGGAACTGGGAAACTTGTCGGCACATGCATCAGACAACAACTTAAGGAATGCTTCTACGCAATCCCTGGGTTGAGTGGCTTTGGTTGTCTCTCATGATCTGCTCAGTTTCCCAGTTGAAGACAAGATACCATCTGGGTCTGCACATTTCTGGAGCCGAAGCTCATTTTTGGGTTGCACTGCGCATTTATTGAGAGCAAGGTTGGTTGGCCTCTAGGATTGCAGATATTGCCAAGGCAGTGCAATAACTAGATTGTAACCAATTCAATGGAGGCCAGCTCGTGGTTAATCAACAAAGAAAGTAAGCGAACACAAGCCATATAGAAAAAAATAAACTCAAATGAAAGCACAAGTACCCGGGAAGTTCAAGACAAGCTACTAAGAGTTTAGTAGGGAGGCTCCAAAATGAAGTGAAGGCAAAATTTTGGAGGGTGGTTGTAGCCACTACAACATTAACAACGCACTAGTAGAAGTCCAACTCTCTGTATGGACCTTGTTTCGTGTAAATCGATTCTAACTCCTCTGTAAGTATTTTTTGATTCATTGATCGTCATGGTTTCTTCATTAGCTTGTGTTAAAGATATAGTGCTTTCCATTCCCTTGATCGGTCAACACACATACCAAGCCAAGTCAACTAAGTTGTTGCGATTGGGGATGAGGGGTATATTGATGCACAGGTAGATATAGATTTTCAGAGTTTAAGTTTCATCTCTGGTGTTGCTCCGCTACCAACAGGCCTAGATAGTACGCTGATGGAGACTTCAGGAACACAAGCATTGCTCTGCTGCCATCGAGCTTGGATAGTACCTCGACAAAGTTGTTTTCTTCACCTCTCTGCGCATGAAGCCTTCCTATTCTTTTGCGTTTTTTTCATTTTTCAGAGAACTATGCATAGGAACTTATTTATTTTTGATGAGGCGGAAGAGGGATCCCGACTTATTAAGAGCAGAAGAGGTTGTCCTTTCAGAGAAGTATGTTATATATACCTCTACCATACTTGTTAAGGTTTCCCCCTCAGCTTTCTCTACTTGACTGAGTCAACAAGGGTTAATCGAATATAGAAAAACCGAATTGAGTAGGCAGTACTAGTTAAAAGTGCAAGTGTTAGTTTTCACCAAGACTCACTTTGAATAGAACATATTTTCCATCAGGGTATCATGGACTAAAGAATGCAAGCTATTCATAAAGAGAGGGGATAAACAGATAACCAAATGTGATAGTTGTACAAGTCCTCTTGTACTTCACCCATCACCACCGATCACCGACCTCTTCAGTTTATACAGACACAAGGGAAGTTATAGAACAAACACCATTAGAAGTGGTCTACATATCTAAAACAATTCCACTTGAACATTAAATACAAAAAGGTAAGCACCAATCATGTTGCAGACTACCTCATCTAACCCCCAGTTGCAACATTGACTGTTGTTCTCAACTCTTATGGTCTTGATACCTTTGGATGACCACAACTATACAAAAAATGATCCATAGTTTTCCTCGACATACCAGATGCTAGTAGATGGCAAGCAAGTTGCTGATTTCCACCTCTAGGATGCATTATTTTGCCACTTGGGCCACCTTTGTGTTTCTTCAAGCGAGCGTGCCAAGATTATTTGGGAGGCGCACTACAGTCGGGCCACAGGACACTTTGGTGTGGAGAAAATTATGGTTGTACTACAAAAGTACTTTTATTGGCCCAACATCTGACTGGATGTTGGGAAATATATTAGATCTTGCACTGCCTACGTCATCACTAAGTTAATCATCAAGAAGCAAGGCATGTACACTCCTTTGTCTACTCCTAGCTAGCAGTGGGAATCCATCTCCATGGAATATATGCCTGGCCTCCCTTCTACCAAGCATGGTAATGACTGTGTATTTGTGGTTGTGGAATTTTTTGCTAAGATTGCTATATTGGCAACCTACAAGAAGAGTATCACAATAAAGGACATTCCCAAAATCTTCTTTGAATGAGTATGGGTACATTTTTGAATCCTGTTGACCATTATATTAGATTGGGATAGCAGGATCCTAAGTACATTCTAGTCAAGCCTCTGGACACTATTAGACACCAAGCTCACCAAATCAATTACCTGCCATCCCTAGACTGATGGCAAGACGAAGGTCGTCAATAGGATGATAGTGCACATAATCCGCATGTACAACTCCAAGCATCCTTGAATCTGAGATGAGAGTCTTCCCTATGTGAAACATAGTTATAATATAGCTCTCTATAGCTCGATTGGGTGCAATTCCTTTCAAGTGGATCCAGGATTTCAACCACTGCGTCTGATTGTTGTTGCCATGCCTCATGTGACTATGCAAACATAATCCACACATGTACTGTTCGAGGTTGATAAAGTAACCAGATTTATTGAACACATCCGCTAGCAGGTTGACGAAATCCTGTAGAAGTCAAATGGAAAGTATAAGCAACGAAATGATCAACATCAGGTGCCACACAAGTTTCAGGTGGGTGACAAAATTTGGTTGCATTTGCAAAAAGAACACCTTAACAGAGCCCGTCAGAAGCTCAGACCACTCCGATATGGCCCTTACACCATTACCAAGGTTGTGGGAGACAATGCTCCTGAGCTCAAAATTCCCCCATTCCTTAGCCTACACCCAATGTTCAATGTGGACTGCCTTCGACCATACTTCCCACCATTGTTTGACACATCAAACATTGTAGAACAACTCACACTAACAAAGTTAAACCCATACTGCATGGAACAAGCCACAACTAATCAGATTATGGACACACAGGTCAAGAACACTCACCAGCAAAAGATCCAATTGTATCAAGTTGTCAAATATGGACAACTCCTGCACCAAGGCAAATGGCTCACCAGGGACCAAGTTCAACAGATGTTCCCCATCTCATGGAGGAACTCAATGCAATGGAGACAATTGCTTCCTAAGGGGGGAGGACTGATCTAGGTGGATATTAGTGGCCACCCTCCTATTCCACTTGGACCCCCAACATTGTCTCTTTCAATTTTTCAGTTTCCTTAATTGTAGCACATTTTACTATTTTTGGCAGTTTTTTGGGTCCTGAACTTCTGGATCATTTTTGAGGTCCTAAATGACGTTTTTGGGAAAATAGAGAGCCCAGAAAATCTCCAAATCAAATATCTTGTTTGTTTTTGGCCTACTCTTTGAGATCTTTGAAACAAGGTGTTATGATATCCAAACGAAGATCATATGACAAAGTTACGACCCCCAGAAATTGATGTACCAATTTACCCAAACGAGGCCCACAGTTTTTGCGCTTCATCTCCTAGGGTTAGGTTTGATGTTTAGGGTTTTCTATTATTTCTCAATAATAAATATGCATTGGAGCCTAATTGTAACACAATTCAGAGGCATGTAGCCGCCACATCTCTTTTTAAAGATAAGTTACCATCGCCTGAGCTAGTCTTATTTCCATTATGTTTGTAAGCATATTTTGATATTTTATATTATTGAAAGGAAGTGTTGTTTTTGCTGCATCTTTGTATTTATGGTTATATCTGTAATTTGTTACGTTCCTGTTTAAATTGAGATAAGGTTAACACAACAACACATCTTCAACAAGATTCATACAATCACATACAAAATAGTTCATACACAAATATGTAAGTTAAATAACATACATTGCTAAAGTAACCAGAATAGTTGACCTAGAATAACAACATATGCATGAAAACGTGTTGGCTTAGTTATATTATTAAGTGAAATTTTCGTCCATACATATACCTTTGACAACCACTAGCCCCAATAGTGGAACATTACAGTCAACATCGCCTGCTCCTCCATAGAGATGTACTCACTCTATGCTGTGGAGAAGCCAAGGCTTGTCACAATAGTCTCCAATCCTTCTCTAAGAAATACCTAGCTAGAATTGTGGCTCCCAAAATCCCTTCCTATGAGTTATGAGGTTCTAAATATAACAAAGGGTGGGGTGACCCTTGACATTCCCCTTTGACTCTTGGACTACCCTCATGACTCTTCACATTACATAGTGACTTCTCACATTCCACTAATGACACTTGGAATTTCACTTACAATATATTTACAAATAATAATACAATTTCCACATATACCCATGTGGGACAAAATAGGCTTGAGTTAGTCTAACAAGACAAACACCATCACTCGGGGTCTTGAGGAAAGACAAACTCGGCAACATCCTCTTGATGGTCTTCGGTGACAAACTAATACCAAGCTTGGAACTAAGTTATTGTGTTCCCCTATTGTTTGGTGATGTATTTCTTGAAATGGACTCTTGCCTCCATGACTTCTCGGTATATGGTTCTAGAACCTCTATCCAACACATCTTGAAGCATGCACATCATTATCCCGAGTGTGGCTAGACCACTGGTGTACTTCTACATGTTCTCTGTGCTCAATTGCACGTCATCGTTGGTGGCCTTGCACATCAACTTCTCTATGTACCTATCGACCTCCAGAAGGACTTGGTTCTTTGAGCAATTTCTCGAACCTGCACCTGCTCACCCTCTTCTTCATCTACTGGTTGCTCTGATTCCTCAACCTGTATAGGCACAATTTTCTCTATCAGTGCACCTTGCCTTTCCTCCTATTCCTATTTATGCTTCTATTCCATTTCTCTCCTCCTCAACTCTTGCTCTTCTTTCAGGTTCTTTTATGTTTCCCGCAACTTCCTCTCTTTATCTTTCAACCTTTGCTTCTCTCTCTTCCTCCGTTCTAATCTCCTTTCACGTTGTTGCCTCTTCGCTTCTATTTCCAAAGCTACTTTCTCAACAAGAGGATCTACTTTGAACTTGTATATTTTCTCAGCCTCTGCACTCTCAACAATCTTCCTCTTGCCTTTGTCTTGCACTAGTTTTCTACTCACTGTTGTTGTTATTCTTGCTTCCTATGGTGCTGCTACCTACAGTGTTGCTTTCGATTCTACAACCATTCTGACCAGTTCATTAAGCTCAGAGGAGTTGCAGTAATACCTCCAAGGGTCTTCCTCTAGCTAGTGACATGCCCCATGGATCCATGGATAATACACCTACGCATAGCGGTTCTTGCATATGCAGTGGGGATCATACTAATTGAAACTAGACTTGGTTTCGAACTCAAACTTCCTCAACTCCTCGGAATCAGCATCCACATCCTTCAATCTTTGGATCTCCTACAATCCAATCCACAAAGGAAGAGTAGGCCATGATGCCTTCTTCCCCTTGTGTAGTCCCGCTGATAACCTTGTGGAGATGTGATATGCAACCTATTTCATGACCAAATTATCTATTGAAAAACTTGGTAGCACATGCAGAGGCTTCTCTCCACCAAACATCCTGATGAAGGTGCCACCGGGTGAGACACACAAATCTAAAATGTTAATCAGTGCCTGCATCATTTCTTGGGACATGCAAAGTGGATCTTATTCAAATATCATCTTGTACAACGAGGTGATGAAGTGTTTAGACAACCTCGCCATGACTCCTCGGTAGCTGCACTCAGAGAGAAACGTGCAATAGATGTTCATAGCATCATCTGATGGTGTCCATGTCTAACCCATGCCAGGGAACTACTGCTGGGTGCAGGTTGCATAAAGCAGGTACACAGACATAAATAATCTTGCTTGCTCATTCTTAGTCAAACTCTGAGCATTAGACACATGCAATTTCAGCTAAAGAGCCAACATGGTCAAATAGTTGAATGGCCTTCCTTCATTTTTCAATGGATACAACATAACCAACCAACTCTGCAGAAAGCTCTCTGTGCTCTCTTGGCCATACAAGTGGCATGAAAAGACAACCAAGATTCGGTAGGCCTTCTTGAGTGACTTAGTCTTGTAGACCTGGTTGGGTGTCGCCATAAATTTTGATGGCTCTTTAACCCAATGCTTCATGATGTATCTAGTGTTCACATTGCTGATGGGAGTATAGAAGAGTGCATCCATGTGGTTCACCAATTGTGGCAAGTGATACACCTGATGGTATTTTTCCGTCTAGAAGGTGGTAAGATGAGTTCCACTGGCTTTTCTCAATGTCATCGTCTCGAGATCAATATGTGAGACAATCTAGTGAATAATGTCAGCACATGGGAAGGCAGGAAACCTACATGCAACCCTGTACAAGCCTGACTTGTGAATGTTGACATAGACCTGTCGATCTTCCTAATCTTCCTTGAAATTGCCTGCAAATTTGTCCTTTCTTTCCTACCATGTAATATTCATGTCCTTCTATATGAATAATTGTGTGTCTGCATAGGCTGGCAAGTTCATGGACACATGCTCAACTACATCTCCAGTGCTACTCTCTACAATATCATTTGAACTAGCTCTCTTGGAAACCATGTTGCCTAAACTGCTGAGAAGCTACTCAACAACTAATGTACCTAGAGACAAAGTAGACACTCATGAAAATAAAATGTCATCTTAAAATCAAAATCACTTCAGGGACCAATCATTCAACAAACTAGGCAACTGCTGGGAAATATTTCACAATTGCGACTCCCAGAGGTGAGGGAATGTCAGTTGGATCTGCGCATTGTGCAGTCCTAGCTGCCAGTGAGAGGTATTGATGATTGGAACTGCAGAGAGCACAGTCCAGCATGGATTGTTGAGGAATGGAACTGCGCAATGCGCAATTCAGTCTAGCTTGATGCTGGTTGGGACTGCGCTATGCACAATCCTAGTGGGAAAGACTCGAGGACTGGCTCCTAGAACAACACAATGCGTAGTTGGAGTTAGTCACTGGTAGCCTCTATGCAATTCCTAGAGCCAAGGCAGAGCCTTGAGTTCTAGAGATGTGAAGTGCATGTTGGGAAGAGCTAGATCCGAGCCAAGGCAGCCTAGATCTGCCCAAGGGCAATTTGAAAGCAAGTACATATGAATGCATGAGCGAAGGATGGTGCAGGTTTGAGTGAATGGTAATGCATGCAGTCAAAACAAATGCAAGAATTAGTCAAATAGATGAACAACGATGCTTGTGAGGAGAGTCACTACAACGGCGATTGTTAGTGCAAAAATTGGGTTATGCATGTGACGCTTAGGAAAGACAATGAAAAACTTAAAAAAATACTTGTACAAGTTAAAAAAAAAAAAAACTAAAACTCCAACAGTCATTCAACAAAGCATACAAAACATCACTCTCACAAGCCAAGGAAAGAAAAGCGACAAAAAAAGCAACAATAGACTTGAAAAGCAAAACTTACACGGAAAAGTTGTGCTGATTTTGCCGAAGGCTCCTAGATGCCTCGGGAATGCCACAGCTCAAAGACCGAATGTGAAAATAAGCTCTGGAAGTGTCTATTAAATAGATTTGATCGATTTAGGGTTTATGATGCGTAGGCCAAAAATCTAGGAAAAAGCAACAAGTGGCGACAATTTCTAAAATTAACTCAAGTGTAACTCCCACTACTAAAAATAGATCCCTATCTTTTAGGGATGCATTTTGATTTTTTGTTTTTTGGGAAGGGCTACCATGCATGCATGGAGAAATTGCGTAGTTCTGGGGGGGACTGCACAACCTGCTAGCACATGCATTAGGCAACAATTGAAAGAATGCTTCTGCATAATTCCTAGCCTGAGTGGCTTTGACTGCCTCTCATGCTCTGTGCAATTTCCCAACTGAAGACAGTTTCTAGCTAGGTTTGCGAATTTCTAGAGCTATAGATCACTATTGGGTTACACTGTGCATTTCCTGAGAGCAAGGTTGGTTACTCTCTAGGACTGTGCAGATTGCCAAGGTAGTGGAAGAACTAGATTGTAACAAAGTCAAAGGAGGTTAGCTTGTGGTTAATCGGAAAGAAACTAAGCAAACACAAGCTATATAGCAAAAGATAAACTCAAATGAAAGCACGAGTACTTGGGTAGTGCAAGACAAGTTGCTAAGAATTTGGTAGGGAGGCTCCAAAAAGAAGCGAAGGAAAATTTTAGAGGGTAGTTGTAGCCGCTACGACACCACCCTAAATCTACAGACAATCTCTCTTGAGATGATCCTTACCACATATCCAACACTACAACCATCCCTTACCATCACCTTTGTTCTGTTGTTCTCCAGGATGAGGCCCATTAAACTTCTTGTAAGGTGCAACATTTTCTTTCTCACCTGCATCCTGAGGTCTTGTCCACTTTGGATTCCATTTACCTTTAGCTTTGTCTTTCCCTTTCCAACCTTGCTAAGACTTTGTCTTGAAATTTGATTGCTCATAAAAGTGCTTCAATTTACCAATGACTTCTTCAAGTTACCGAGGCTCATCATAATCAATCCGATACCTAAATGCTAATGGAAATCCATTGAAAAATCTTTGAACTTTGGATTTTTCATCTTTAAGATATGGTACATACCTCAATAACTCTAGGAACTTGGTCATATACTCCTCATCCATCATCAAACCCATATTTAGCTCATACAATTCCTTGGCTTTGTTGTCGTAGTACCTTTTCAAATATTTCTTCCTGAAAAGTCTCTTGAATTCATGCCAACTAAACTCCTCTGTCTTGATGTCTATAAACCACTTCACATCTTCCCACTAGATGTATGCTTTCCCTTTGTGACTAAAGATAGATATTATGGTCTTCATATTCTCTGTGTACTCATGCATAGGGGTGATTTTAGGGGCGAATGTTCGCCCTTTGGCGAAATTAAGGGGTTTTAAATTTTTAGTGGGCGAATATTTTGTATCATAGTACATTTTTACAAATCACCTCAAATAGCCCACCTTATTTTAAGGGAGAGGGTAAAAAAGGTAAATTTACCCCTTGAAATTAGGAGTTACAACCTTCCATTCGCCCATTTTCAAGAATAGGTTTTATTTAAGTGAATCCTATGGGCCAAATACCATATTATAAAAGAGGTATGGTAAATTAATAAA
>APFE031741681.1:612400-647954 GCA_000404065.3 Pinus taeda | reverse complement strand
TTTTTTTATTTTTTTTTATATTAATACCATGCAAAAAAACATTATTAACCCTAATATTAGTATTAATAAAATAAAAATGGCACATGGTATTGACCCATGGTATTCACCAAAATGGCACATGGTATTGACCCATGGTATTCACTTGGAATGTAGCCTATTTAAATGGGGGAATTAAACCAGAATAAATCCATCTTTACTCTGGATCTACTAACCCCTAAGAGTTATCAAATATCGTGATATGCAAACTAGCATAGAGTGAAAAAATATTTGATCCGATCAAGAGTAAAAATGGATGTTGTAATTTAATGTATGTTAAACATTTTAGCTTGGTTAAATAAAAATCAACTATTAATTTTATCAATTTTTATAAATTACTAATAGTAATTTTTAAGCTTCAGCTTTATGATAACCCATGGTATTGACCCATGGTAATACCATGGTATTCATGTGAGCATATACTATTTAAAGGGAAATTCTATCATCTTAGATCCATCTTAATTCTGGGTCTACGAAGTGCTCATAGGGATAAATAGATTTCATCCCCCTAAGAGTGGTAGATGTGGAGTTAAGATGGATATAGGTTGGTTTTTATGATAATGAAGATATTAAATAGACCTAGGAAATTATATTGTAAAAACATCTTAAGGTGAATGGTTAAAGCATAGACATTGGACAAGTATATTGTATACTTCTGTTTAAACTGAAACAAATCCAGGGCTAAAAGGAATGGATTGATTGCACTAGTCATCCTTCTATAACTTTCCAACATATGCTGGAGTAAACAGATTGTAATTTGGTAATTTTTCTAATTGCAAACGGAAACATACTTGTGTATTGGCAGGGTGGTTACGAGGTCCCTAGAAGTGGAGTAAACAGATTGTAATTTGGGTAATTTTTCTAATTGCAAACAGGAACATACTTGTGTATTGGCAGGGTGGTTATGAGGTCCCTAGAAGTGATGAATTTGAATTTTTCTTGGTTTTATATATAGTATTAGGTTTTTTCTCATGCTTTCTGTGAATGGCACGGGTGAATTTTATCTTACACCCACTAGGTTATCGATATGTAATTTCGGTAATTTTGATTTCAAAAGATATTTTAAAGAAATGCAATGATTTCATTTGTGTATTCAATAAACACAAGATTTTATAATTGAGTAAAATATTCGCCATGCCTGGTGAGAGATTCGCCAAAAATTATATATACATATCATATTATTGATAAAATCGCCTTCCATTTTTCCTATATACCATGGAGATTCGCCCATTTATTATACATGTAAATTTAGGGGGGGTTCTTAAAATTTTCCCTGAGTCATGCATCTCAAAGAATTTCTCCATCCCGAGTAGCCATGCCTCTGCATCCTCTGACTTCTTCAAATCCCCATCAAAGGTAGGTGGCTTTGCTTTCTTGAACTCATCTGGTAATATCCCCTATCAATCCTCTTGTAAGGATGATAAAAATGATGACCATGGTACCTCTCAAAACCATAGCTAGAACAAAACTTGTTCCCATCACCTCTCCTATGCAATGTATCCAAGAACGTTCCATTTCTGATCGTGTCATCTCTATCTAACCTGTACGCACCAAGAGATCTACTGCCATATGCCCCATTCTTGATCTTGAGCGGTCCCTGTCTCAGCAAATATGACAAACTCTGAAGGATAACTACATTAACTTATGCTTGTTTCTCCCATTCCTGCATGATTTTTTCATTATCTTCTTTGCAAATTCTTATTTCTGCCTTCAAACTTCTTAATGTGTTTGCTAAGTCAGAAGAGTGCCCACCACCATGCTACCCATCTGATGCATAGGAAGCGTCTCGTGAACTATAGTATACCATGTTGCTACTCATATTTGATCTTGTTCTTGCAAGTGTACCATGAAAAATTAAACCAAAACATAACATAATCAACATACCTCAGTATAGTTCATGGGAGGATAGCTCGTCTGCAATATCAACCAAATTAGCGCAATACATGTCTAAACATAATCATAGCATTATATAAACATCATCTCAACCATCGACCAATTACCATGCATGACTATACCAACCACATACCATGACCTCATGCATGACAACTATAACCATGTCAATGTATGCATAATGACATATAAACACTGACATGAATAACAAGTTCATAACCAACACACACTCACAAAAAATACATCCAAGAACAACACCATCTACTTTAACATGGAAACACAACTGAAACGATGCCTACAAAACAAGAACATAGACCACAAGCATAAATAACACATATGCAACCGACATGTATGCAAGACCAAAATATTCCTCCCATCCAGTCCAAGGGGTGAACTATGCTGTGATACCACTATGTAACACTCTCCTCCCATATTTACCTAAGATAACCATTCCACTAGGGTAAACATGTGAGGAAGAGTTACTATGATGTGATTCAACTCCCCATGTATAGTTAAGGAAGTGGAACCGAATAATAAAATCCAACCTAACCTTTCTAGGGAGCTACAAAACCTTTAGGAGACAACCAAACCTTTCAGGTGCCCAACCCCTAAGAAAACTTGTCATTTTGCTGAGGTAGACCCCCAATCGCTCCAATGGAAAGCCATGCATTAGAATGAGACCCTCCAATCGCTCCCACAACAAGTAATGGATGCGAATGTGGCCATTTTCAGGTAGTTCTGAGCCAACGACCCCAGATTTTGTCCCACTTTTCAGGGCTAGGTCTCAAGCCTCTGCCAATAAATTCATGAAACTTCCAAAAATGATAAATAACAGTGAATTAAAGCTACTAATACAAACAATGGTACAAGTACTTGACCTAACCCCTCCTAACCATGACAAGCATTTCGTCAAACATATCACAAACATGTATTCTACATGTCACCACATATATGAGCATAGGGGTCTCATACTTATATGAGAATAATCAAGAAGAATTGATGCCTTATCACAATAAATGCATTACCACAATAGTTATATTTTCGTTTATTATATCATATAATCATTCACATTTCATGTACTAATCAAATCATGATGAGAGGTATAACCAAAGTCTTTCATGAACCATGCTTATAACCAACATATAACCAACATAATAAAAATAATAGAACAACCATTAAAACCACACCTTAACAAGTAAATTTACACATAAAAAAAAAGAGGAAAAATATCTCTTGTTAACATATGCAAAATCCAACCAAGCAAGGGACTTCCACGTACCACTCGACCATAGATTAGGCTGAACCAAATATTTCTTTTAGCTAATCACCCTCCTGC
Organism: Pinus taeda; assembly: GCA_000404065.3. Taxonomy (NCBI): domain Eukaryota; kingdom Viridiplantae; phylum Streptophyta; class Pinopsida; order Pinales; family Pinaceae; genus Pinus; species Pinus taeda. Next base: position 644,692 of record APFE031741681.1, on the reverse strand, counting down.
CATATTCCAAGAATGAATGTGGGACTCACAATAGAACCAATCAAGGTTTCTTTGGGCTATATTGTATATCCACCAAGAGATTCCTAGTCCAAAAACCCTCATTAATACAACCAAGCTTTATCGCAATCCCACCGTATCACTAGGCCCTAAACAAGCATGGATGCCTCTAGATCTCTCCAACTAAACCATGAGTAATTTATCCATCTCCACCTCTAGGATTTACCATATATCCCACCATTCACTGATCGAGGATTCCTCATCCTAGCAAGTCTCCACCCTCTAGGCTTTACCATGTATCCTGTCATTCACCAGTGGATGATTCCTATGCCTAACGATTGCATACACAATCAAGTTGTACTGCAGTCCCATCTTTACTGATCCAAAGATTCTTTGACCTTTTGTTTCTCCCCTGAGACCACCCCACCCAATTTCAAAAAACCATTCGACAATCTAGCTCAACCAAAACAAGAGAACCCCATCATGCCATGGCTATCTGGAAATGGAAAGGCAATGCTGCAAACCACTGTCACACCTAGAAAGACTCATGCCAATGAAAACAAGAGAACCAAAAACACACATGCATGTAGCATGCATGCCAAAACTAGCAAGGAAATCATACATGCATTTCGATACCTACAAGTAACATTGTTGTAGACACTTGATCCCACTCTTCCTTGCTTGATATTTTATTCGCTTTGCTTTCTTGTCCTTCCTTTACCTTCATTCCTCCAATACTAGAGTGCTCTAATAATACTCTAAGTGTCCAAGGGTATGAGAGAGTAGAGAGAATAGAGAGAGAGATCTCCAAAACTAAACTGACAAAAGGTTGTGAAATGATCATCATAAGCCTTTTTATTAATGATGCCTCTATTTTATTCGTTTTCCATTATTTTTCCTTAATTTTCCTCCTCACATGTGACCTTTGACCTTTGACCTTCCCTTTCTCCCATTTTCCATTATTTTCATAAATAAAATGCCAATTAATGCCTCTTGCCTTTCCAAAGCCTTTGCCATTGCCTTTTCTAGTTTTCCTTAGCCACATTAAACCAAATGAACACCCACACTAGGATGTTTTTCCCAACATTAATATTGGAATACGTGTCCCATGACCTTATTATTATTATGCCTTTATTAACTTTATTACATGGATTTTTGACTAAATTTGTTACAAGAACCCTTACAAAACGGACCCCTACCGCGAATCTTGAGGATATGCCATGTCATCTCTTGACATCATCCTGCCATGTGGCATCCTCCGAGTGGTGCCAAGTGTCACCCAAAAATAGGTCACTTGGCCACCCAAATAGGTCAAATTCACCTACCACGTGTGACTTTTCCAATGTGCCATGTCAGATTCTTACCACATCATTTCCACTTGGCGCCATCAATCATCCTACTTGTACTGAAATGTCATCTAGGGTGCAACACCTGTGAATGAGAAAATTCGATATCTAACTATTCTAGAAATTGGAAAAATTTCTACATGCCTGGAGGCTCGGATACCCATGTACACTTCTTGATGCCACATCAACTAGCCAACTCAACTCCTAAGTCATCACATCAACTAACCTATAGCTGTCACTTATCATCTTTTCCACATGGATTCCACATGATTGTTGGCATGAGGAAATCTAGTATCTGACACTTTCCTATGTTTTCTTTTGTCATTCCTTCAAAAAGCTCATATTCATGGATACACTATTCACTACGGAATCATGCTTTATCAATGCCTTGACTCTGCACACTTTTCCACTTGAATCCAGTTCAAGAAAAATAATGAAACCCCCAGTTGCTTCACACTTCCCAAATAAGTCTGAATGAAGTTGGTTCTAGAAAAATAATAGAACACCTTGATACTTCGGACTTCCCAGATATGTCTGTGTGAATCTGGCTAAGGAAAAATAATACAACCTTGAATTTCTCATATGTGCCCAAATATCTTGAATACCTTAGCAAGCATAAACTTCCTTCACTTCAAAACACTTTTTCTCATCAATCCTTGGGATTTTAACTAAGTGCTATATATTGTTGAAAATACCTTTGAGAGGGCTATCCAATTAAACACAATGGCAAGGTCATTTGAATAGTTTACATGTAGATAAAATTCCTTCAAAGATAGACTACATCTCATCAGTAATAATAATCAACAAAATCCCCCTAGACTTGTATTCACTTATTCTCTTGACATCAATTACTAAACTTGGCATTAATGACTAAAATTAACATCAATGCCAACAAATTTCTCAACACACTTTTGTGTGACTAATTTTTCATGATACAAATATTACATAGGAATGATATCTACCAATATTCTAGCAGAATTAGTTTATTAATCTTCAAATATGCTTACCCCACAATGCATAAGTTGTAAAGAAATCCTAAAAGCACTAACTTATGTATTCTAGATGTGAGATAACTACTCATAAGGACAAGGTTATTCAACCACGAGAGAAGATAACAATTCATAACATGAAAATAAATCCAAAAAGATTTAACATGTGTAATGTAGATGTAATATACATACTAAAAAATGATGGAGTATTTAGGCACTTATGTATATATGTGGAGAAATATCTATCCAAGAAATCTTATTCATAGGATCATCCTATACCGAATGAATGGGCTTGATATATGTGCAAATGAACACTCCCGAGTTGGTCGCTGGAGTAGTTGGGAGCACAGTTTATTCTCCCATGTACTCAATTTCAATTCCAAGGGACATGTGATAAGGCTTGAAGAGTAAGTTACACCACCCATGTGATGTCTCAACTATTGCTAAGTCATAAAATATTTGTATATCTAGAATTTCTCCCCCATATTGGGCTATAAAAAACCTCTAAAAAAACAACAATTAAAAGTACACAACAAATTGTTTTTAGAAATATTGGAGCAATAATTTAAGGTTATGTAACACTCTCTCCCACTCCATTGGATAAACCAAGCTAAATGGAGTGTGATACTTTCATTTAATCTAATCTCCATGGTCTCCTTATGAAGGTGGGTTCTAAAAATCCTTAATTTTAGAAGTTATCAAATCAAATTTAGATACTACAATTGGATCAAACTTGTTAAAGACTTTCTAAAAATGTAAAATTTATCTCAATATGATGTTAGTATCAAAAGTTATTGCCATTTAAAGCTTGGACCCTTAATTCCCTTGCCACATCAACAACTCTCCACGTGGCATATGTCGTGCTTCCACATATGCATGTCAAGTTGGCACACACTTTCCTAGTCAACATGCTATCACCATTGTGCCCAAACTTGAGAAGGGCGCAATGGGATAGGAGCCAAATGGATGGAAAAACCATCATTAAGTAACAAAGAGATATCTATTACTTCGACACATGAGATATTACAACCTTCACGTGTAAGATGAGTGCTCCACTTCATGGGTGATTTATAAAAAAATTGGGGTTAAACACTTTCTCTGCTTCCTCCACATAGTCACCATCCCATATCGATGATCTACATTGAGTGTGGTGCCCGTCAATTGTAGCCAATTTTCTTGATAGAAAAAATTTGTGGTTACATACCTTCCTTCAAGTGCGCCTCTTGTTGGAAAATCAAGAGATTTGTAGAATATAGATGATTTTCCTTAACTTGATAATTACTTGTGATATTTGTTGGACTTTTATTATTCATTATATCTTGTTCATCAAGAAATTACTAAAACAATGAAGATCACAACAAGACAAAGTACACAAGATATAGGCTCTAAGCCAGGGAAAAGCCCCTCCAAGGGGAAAACCTAGAAAGAAAGCTTCTCTTCTTATATAATCTTCTTATAATGAGACTTCTAAGACCTAAAGATGAAAACCCAAAATCCTCCCAAGTAGTAAATCAACCCACCAACAAGATCTTCTTTAAGGTAGCTTCAAAACATTGACTATTCAAATTCACATCTAGAACTTCAACCTTGTAGCTTCACTTCAGAATTTCAGCCATGCAGTTTCAGTCTCTTGCAACTTCACAACATCGCATAAACCCTAACAAATTCACATGCGTGGAAATAAAATTATGATCCCCAAGAGACATTGACTTTTTCTTCATACCCCTTGCTCTTACTCCTTTGCTATTGCAGATCGAACTTGAGATTGAATGGTCCTTCAAATGGGTAGAGCTCCTTCTATTTATAGCCTTCTTGAGGGATTGAATATCCCTCCTTTAGGCTGACTTCATGTTGACAGGGCCAATTTGGTCTTGGAGAATAAATGGCTCTTCTTGACTGAAAATAAATATTGTTCTTTGTTACAAAGAGTCCAAATGGGACTATAATACATGACACAAATTATTCTTTGTTCTCGAAAGACCTAGAAATACCTATAAGCACACATAACATGCTTTTGACCTAGACTTGAGCATGAAACCCATGCTTTGAATAAAATAAAATTATTTTTCTTTCTTTAGACAAAATATACAATGTCGTGTTTACAAAAGGTCATTAGATGAAAATGAAATGATATGTGGATAATGGGTAGCTTACTCAACCACAGAGATTGAGGAAGGAGATGGTGGTGAAGGAGATACGAAGAATGGGGTTAGGTTTTCGACCGGAACCTACAGACTGTTCCATGCCTACGATCGCTTGACGATGTTGCTGCACTCTTCGCCCTCCCGTACTCCAGCCCTGTTTACCCTCACACCACTCCCGTTTGAAGTTGTTAAGTCACTCCTCCATTCTTACCGCTTTGGTTTTTACCCTTACGTTCCTCCTCGACAAGCCCCTGCCTATTACCCGGTCACTACAGCGACAGGAGACCTTGGATTCTGAAGGCAGCTAGTGCAAGAATATAGCGACGGTTATGGAGGACCTAGTAGACTACTCGGAAGACCCACTAACGGGTACCTCCATCTAGATTTCTCCCCAGGTTAACTCGACGAGTAGCTTCCATTGCGGCTACTAATTCAAGGACACCGTTGCCTCACTTCCCTCGATGTCAAGGCCCTCATGCTCAGTGGCTACACTCTCAGAGGCCTCCCCTCCATCCCTAACCTCACAACCCAGTCATTGTCCCCTTCTACCCTAAATTTCATGGATCAAACCCTAGAACCCAGTCTGGGCATCTCCTTTGAGGGTATCTCATCCTTTCCTTCCTCCGCCGGCTCCCGCATCCTCTCTGTAGTGACCATCAGCAATCTTTCCACCTTTGAATTAGGGTTGCCTGTGCAGGCCTCATCAGCCCCCCTTCTGGAAATATCACAGAAATCCCTCCCATCTCGAGGGTTTTTCCCTCTGACCCCCCCTTAGGCATTCCTGCACCTAAGACTAACCCTTCCCAAGGAACCCATCAAAACTCCATACCTGATGAAGGGACCGGGAAAGTGAAGAAGCCAAGGGTCTTGAGAGCTAAAGCTTTGGAGCTATTCCTGAGTTTGGGCAAGGATTTCTAGTGGAGTGAGGTGATGGACACAACCGAGTGAGTGTTGGTTGGAAGAGTCAAAGGCCGTTTCTACAATGCTACCAGATTGAAGTAGTGGGCCACAAAGGTTTGGGGGCATCATCTAGCTGAACCACCGATGTTTTAGAAATTTGTTAAAGGATGGTTCATGCTTCGTTTTTCCAAGGCAGAGAACACCAACTGGGTACTTTCAGCGGTTTGGCATATTGAACAAGCCCTTGTGCTCCTTCGGAGATGGACACCACTCTTCGACCCAGAAAGAGAACAACTTCGTGCTAGTCCTCTCTGGGTTAGACTACCCGACCTTCCTCTTCAGTTCTGGTCAGAAGACATCTTTAGGTGTATTGGGAACTCTCTAGGCACCTATCTAGAGTATGACAAATCCTACCTCTCCACAGGAAGAATGGCGTATGCAAGAATATTAGTACACATCGATACCAGTGATGGGCTTTAGGAATATATCACAATCCAATGGAGGAATTTCTCTCGGAGGCGGAATCTGGACTATGAAGGGGTTCCATTTAGATGCGGGAGATGCCATAAGGTTGGGCATCTCTTCAAGGACTTCCCTCTCAACAAAAACAAGGATAGGGGAGAAGCCGGGAGGACAATTCCCCCAAAGACAGATCAGGAACAGGGGGAGTAGCCCCATAATAAGGAAGAAGGGATCCATGGCAATCCACCTCAATCGGACATGTCTCTCTTGTAGGGGACCCTGAAGAAACACAGTAGGCCTCTGCTTCGACCTCCCTCTCCTCCTCTCACCAGGGCAAGAGCAGCTGCTGGGTCGGTGGTTTCATCGGGCAAGTGACCAATCTCTCCTACTCCCTCTAGTATTCATGATTTTGATGGATTAACTGATTTTTTGGTTGATTGTTCTTTAAATGGAATTGTAAACTCTCCCTCACAATTCCGTCTAGTCATCCCATCTCCCACACCTAATCACACCTCATTTGGAGCCATTCCAACTCCCACTTCCCCCCCCCCCTTGACATCACTCCTATTCCTGTAGCTGGTCCTCCTTCCCCTCGGTACCAGACCTGATCTAAGGCCAAGCAGAAGATAATGTCCCAGGATTGTATCGGGCTTGATCTCTCTTTAACCCCTTTTCCTCCTAAGCTTCTGCGGGGTCGACCCTCCTCCCTCTCAAGGGCTCAAATTCGGGCCAGAGGCGAAATTTCCTTGGGCAGTCAATCAACCATTCACGGGGCACTTAGAGCATTGAACCCCTCATATGACCCCCCCCTTATGAATATTGCCTCCTTCAATTGCAGAGGGTTGGCTAGACCTGAAAAAAACTAGCCCTTCATAGATTGTTTCTTACCTCTCCCATTGATATCATCCTCCTCCAAGATACTTTGGGACCTTCTGACACCATTAATCACCTCCTCGAGGCTATGCTCCCTGGTTGGAGCTTCATAGGAATAGATTCTAATGGAATATCTGAAGGACTTGCCCTGGGATACAACACCCACACCTCAAATCTTTGTAACTGTTGGGGAGGTATTGGGCACATAGGGGTAGACCTCTTCTCATCTTATTTGGGCTTGGCGGTATGAGTCATCAATGTTTATGGGCCTTGCCAACACAGACCTACCTTCTGGGACCATCTGCTCGGCTCAAAAGTTTTTCAGAATGATTATTTAATCATGGGAGGGGACTTAAACTTCTCCATTGGACACTCTAAGTCATGGGGGCATCATGCACAACAGGAACCCTTATCTGCCTATTTTGAGAATCTGCTGGACACCCACAATTTGTTGGACATCCCCTCTGCCAAGCTCTCACCTACCTAGAGGAACAATAGGCCCTCTTATCACTCCAGGAAGCTCTCCTAGGTTATAGCTCGGAGATGCCTGGTAACATATAAATCTTCAATATTGTTCTCTGAACTATTGGAATGGATGATGGTTTGGATCAAGTCAGATGACTCTTTCAACTCTGTTTTCCCTCAAGACATGCATGAACACCCTCAGCTTTATAAGGCTTTAGGCCACTAATGCTCAATAGTTTATAGATTCAATGGATAGATGGAAAATACCAACTGTACCAACAGATGCATACATAAACACATATGAATGGCTAGCTACAGGAAGTAAATGAACTTGCAAATCTAATTTATCAATGCAGAGATAAGATGACAGTTATCTGGCATTAGACACAAAAGAAAACATGAATAACCTATTCAAGTGCAAGCATAGAACAGAAGAGAAAATGGGAATTGAACATGTAACAGCAAAAGAAGCTTATATTGGTAGAATGAAGATGAGAAGCTAGAGTAGCAGAGTATCCACAGTCCCTAAAGGTTGAACCCCTGTTACTCTGAAATTTCAAATATTTATAGGCCTTTTACAATGCTCTCAAGCCTTTTGAGGCTCGAGAGGTCTTACTCTATCCCCTCTGTCTTTTTAACTATTTGATGCCATGACTAGGCACACATGGGCTCAGAGGTCTCTTTTCTCTAACAACAAAGTAACCGCATTCTGGTAATTTGTTGTGTTGTCAGGGAGCTTGCTCGTGCTAGCGATGCTCCATGATCATTTGTTGGTTTGGCTGTGTTGCGTTGTTGCCTTTCCCCTTCCGGCCTTTAGTCTCCTAGTCTCTGTCTCCCGACCTCTATTCTGTGATGGAATGGCTCTTCGGGCCTTTGAAATCCTTTCAAAACTAGCGATGACTGTTTTCTGTTTAATATAGAAAAACATTGCAACATTGTAAAATCCCGCCAAGCTTTGTTTATTTCGGACTTCAAAAGTCCTTAAACATTGTCTATTCCTCTATTGGGTCCGTTCCCAATCGCTGTCGCTGTCGCAAATGGCCAGTTCCCAGTCTTCCCTTTGTATTTTGAAATACGTTAGAAACACTGGAAATACATGAAAAATTGACTTCGGCGGACCTAAAATATTATATATTTTCATTCCCGAACCCCTTTGGGTCTGGGTTTTATCGCATCGGTGCTACCTCTTTGTACTTTGTTAAATAACGAAAATACGCAAAATACATAGGAAAATGCCTTTTGGTGGATTTCAAATTTTATTCAATACTATGTATATAACCATCGGGTTTGGCTAATCACACCACACATATACATGTGCATAGGTCCCGCTCCATGGTTTTGCACCAATGCGATATAGCGATGCGATCTGATCGCAATCGCATGTTGCTCATGCCCCGAGCCAATGGTGAGCATTCTGTTGTATTCTTCAATAGCGATCCTGCGATGCAACGTGGGTCGTCGATCTGCGCACTTGATCGACAGTCCACATTGACTCTGTCGATTGCCATCGCAAGTTCCACACAGCTTGCGCTAATATTCGTCGGTTTTCCACTGCCAATTGCGTTCCGCCGACTGGATCTGGACCGTTGATCAGCCAAATCCAACGGTTGCTGTGCATTCATTCCTCAAGCCTACAATACTCTGTTTTTTCATGGTTTTCTTTGTTTTTTTCCTCCCAATAGTGTTTTTTCAGCCATTCCAAGGGCTCTTGGCATGCGATTGTTTTGATCTTTTGGATAATCTTACTAGCTTTTGAAGACTTAGGGAGCATATTTGGATCCATTTTGGGCCACATGCCAACAAGGCTAACACTAGCTCCTTCTGGGGATGAAAGCCTCCCTGTGAGGTTTCAAGAACTGCAAACCAATATCTTTCCTGTAAAACCAACATCAAATATATCTCCTAGTGTTCCATTGGTTATGGAGTTTATTTTGCATAGAAAATAAAAATTGAAAAACATATTTACAATATCAAGGCTTTAAAGCCTTAAACGAAATAAAGTATCAAGAATCGCCCATTGACTGGGCCACCAAAGACATCTTCTCCTTCCCGACTGTGCAGAATAAAGGTATTGTTCTACTAAATTTGAGCGATCACAAATGTACCTATCCATAAGGAGTCAAACTTACCATGATTACCTTTCTTTTCTTTCAATCCATCCCATTTGAGAACCCAGTCACCAACTTGGAAATTGGCCACTTTTGCCTTCCTATCAAAGCTTTCTTTGATTTTCTTCTGATGAACTTTTGACTTCTCAACCAGCTGCTCTTTGATATGCTATAATTCAACTTGGTTATTTATTATCCTTACGATGTCATTTGTTTCATCCTATTCTTCTCGAAAGAATTTGGCCATAGGGAGAATCAGCTAGATAAGAAAAACAACATCAGCGCCATAAACTAGATTAAATGGAGAATTTCCTATGGACTTCTTGTTGGTAACTCTGTCAGCCCACAGTGCAAATTTCAACTTGGAATCCTAGCTCTTTTTGTTGTCCTCCAACATTTTTGTGATTATCCTTACAAGACTCTTGTTAGATGATTCTGCTAGGCCATTGTCTTGAGGATAATATGAGGTAGAATGCACCAATTGAATGCCCATGGATTCACACATGTCCGCCAATTCTTCTACCTTGAAAGTTGTTGCATTATCAGTGACTAGTTTGGTTGGGCACCTAAGTCTAGTGAAAATGTTATTGTTCAAGAACTTTATGACAACTTGATGATTAGCATTCTTAGTGGGTATAGCCTCAATCCACTTGGTGAAATAATCAACGGCTACCAAGATCCATTTTTGTTGGGCTCTAGAATTTGGATTAATCTCACCTATGAAGTCCAAGCCCAACTGTTGGAAGGGACCATTGACATGTACTAGCTTCAAGGGTAGAGATTTTAACTGCTGTCTTCTTGCAAACCTCTGACATTTGTCACAATATTTCACAAAAGAAAACACATCAGAGAATAGAGTAGGCCAATAATACCCAACTCTCAGGATTTTGTGGGTTGTGGTTTTCCAATAATGATGCCCTCCATAGATGCTAGGATGGAACTGGAGGATGACTTCCATAGATTGACCTTTATCTAGACATCTCAAGAGGATTCCTGATGGGTCTTTCCAATAAAGCAGGCTTTTATTAATACAGAATTTCACTGATCTGAGCTTAATGGCTCAGGCTTGACTCGAGCTAAGCCCTGGAGGGACTTCTAGCTTCTGCAAAAAATGAACTATGCTGGAATACCATTCACAGGTGGCTAGATTTTCAGCCAAAGACTGATTCTGTTCTTGCTCTTCTGCTGCTTCCTCTGTCTGCTCATCACCTGAATTTGAACCCATGCAATTTATGTCTAACAAACTGCAATTTTCCTCAGCCATAAGTTTAGCCAAGCCCTGGCCTTTGACAAGTTTAGTGGGCTTCACCTCTATGTTAAACTCTATGAATTTTGTAATCCATTTAGCTCTCTTTCCATCAATATCTGGCTGAGTTAAGACATCTTTTACTGAAGCTGAAGATACATATGCAACCACTTTGGAATGCAGAATATAAATTCTGAATGCCTTTAACGATTTTATGAGAGCATAAGCTTGTTTTTCAATAAGGTCATACCTTAGTTTAGCATCCCTCAGAGTTTTGCTGAAAAAGGCCACGGGGTGCTCTATGCCTTCATCATTTTTCTACAACAGAATTGCTGCAAGTGTATCATAAGAGGAAAAAGAGAAGATATAAAACTCCTTGGCATAATCTGGCCTGATTAGAGTGGGAGCTTCCATGATGGCTTGTTTGATGGCTTCAAAAGAGCTTCTTGCAGCATCTGTCCATTTTATTTCTGATCCTTTCTTCAGCATGGAAGTGATGTGCTTCACTAGCTTTGCAAAGTTTGGAATGAACCTCCTTACAAAGTTAATCTTACCCAGGAAGGATTGAATGTCCCTTTTTGACCTTGGGATGGACAATGTATGAATTTCTTGAACTCTTGCTGGATCAATCTTCACACATTCAGCAAAAACAATATGTCCCAGAAGTTTGCCTTCCTCTAGAGAAAAATGTGACTTCTTTGGGTTCACAGAAATTCCAAACTGCCGGTACTTAAGAAACACCTTCTTAAAATGCTACAAATGGTGCTTGTGAGTGCTGGAAAAGACTGTTATGTCATCAAGTTAAATAAGGACAAACTTGTCCTTCTCTCCCACAAAGGTTATGTCCATGGCCCTTTGAAAAGTAGCCCCAACATTCATCAGTCCAAAAGGCATTTTAGAGTACATGAAAGTGTCCCAAGGAGTAGCGAAGGCGATCTTTTCCTGATCTTCTAGATGTACAACAATCTGATTATAACCTGAAAATCCATCTAAGAAAGACATGACTTTAGCCCCTGAAACTTTTTGCAGCAAGTGTTCCATCTTAGGCAGGCGGTAGTTGTCTTTTTTAGAGCATTTGTTTAGATTCCTGAAGTCAACACAAATCCTGATTTCTCCATTCTTCTTTCTTACTACAACAAGGTTAGCTATCCACTTTAATACCTTAGGGGAACTGTGATCTTGGCATCCAACAGCTTCCTGATTTCTTTCTCAATCGAAGGCAATAAGAGTGGGCTGATAGGTCTTAATTTCTGCTTAAAAGGGATGGTGTTCTTTTCCAGTGGAATCTTATGCTGAATGATGTTTGTGTCATAAGTTTTAAGATCACTGTATTCCCAAGCAAAAATATCAATGAATTGCTTCATCAGGGTGCAATACTCGGAACTCTGGGTAGAAGACAAGTGAGTGGACAGATTTATGTACTTTGGATGGGCTGGACTCCCTATATTATGTTTATGAACAACAGACTCATTTTCCTTTTTGGCAGGCTTATAAGGTACATCGTTATGATCAAACAGATTCTCTAGAGGAACCAGTCCTTTGGGTATATGGTTACTAGGCAACTGGACATTTCTTTCCCGACCAATCTCATCCTTTAGCTTGGACTAGTTGCATTCTTCCATGGTTTCGTTTTCTTGGTCGATGTGCATTTCAGCAAATTCATCAACGACTTGTAAAAAACTGCTAATTTCATGATCTTCTTCAAAAACTTTCCAGTATTTGACATTGTCAGACAGAGATGGTCTATATTTCACCTAAACTTCATAAGTCAATTTAGGAGGCAAAGGAGGAATAAACGTGCTAGCAGACACAGCAAGGGAATCAACAAGTTGGTTCTTCATTCTCGGGATGTAAGAAATGCTGAAAATATTAAAAGAGTCCTTGAGATTCCATACCTCATCTCTATATGCTTTCAACCTTGGATGCTTTGCTTGGAACGTTTTGTTGACCTGCTGAATGATGAGGTCTATGTCTCGAAACACTTTCAGACCTTTGATTCCCATTTCTTTAGTAGTGTTTAAGCCCAACATCAAGGCTTCATACTCTGCTATGTTATTTGTGAGTTGAAAAGTTAATTTGAAAGATAAATGAATGCATTCCTATGTGGGGGACACAAGGACTACACTTGCCCCTGCAGCTTCCTTAGATGAAGCTCCATCAAAGAACATGTCCCAAATTTGCGGGCCTTCTTCCTCTGTGATCTTGGCAAACTGGTTTCTTAAGCCGCGTGGAGGCCAACTGAGATTCTTCAATCTAGAGAATAAAAGCTCCAAAATCAATGTCGACAGCATAGATGGGATGATTAGTGGGATTCTGCTCATCACTGATGATATAAGCCAACTGAGCTTCTCTGTATAATCTCCTACTCTCACCTCCAAAAACTGGGATAGTAGCGTAGGACAGATCATTTTGTAATGTTCCACCTAATCTCTTGATCCAACCTCTGGAAAGCAACATGCCAAACTTGGGGGGTACATCTGCTACCACAATATCCATCATCATGCTCTTCATGGGCAGTTGAGACAAAGTGATGGCTAGGTCCTTGATTAATCCCAAACATTTCACTTTTCTAGAGTCAAAAGAAAACAGGTCATGATAAGGCTTGGTAATGTCGAGACCCAACTCATCCATGACAGCCTTAGGCTTTAGGTTATGGCTAGCTCCAGCGTCTAGAAGGTAGTTGTGAAGGATTTTTTCATGAATAGTGAGAGAGACATAGAATGATGGGGAGTTGTCATCATAATTTTCAATCATTGGACTGAGAACAACAATTGGTTTCTCATCTTGCAGATTTACACAGTCGGTGGAGGCTTGGATGGCATTAGGCTCAAGGGCCTCGAGGATAGATCTTTTGAAGGACTCATTATTCACTAGTTCAATCAGAGGTATAGGTATTCTTAGCTTCTAAATTTCTAATTGAAAACTGAAATGAGAAGGAGACTTGTCAAGGCCTCTTACCTCGTGAACTGGAGATTTGAGGATAATGGGATCAACTGCCGATCACTTCTACATATTAGCTTGTTGTACTGCAGGGACAACAACTCTTTGAATAAGAGTTTCTTTAGCATTATTCATCTTTGACCTCATATTATATCTGTGCTGATTAGTAGTTTGCAGAACAGCTTCACCATCCCATTCTTGGTTGATCGGGTCATTGAATAAAGACTTTTCATAGGCAGCCGAGGTCAAAAAGGAGGCATTGCCTTTGTCTTCCAGACAATGGATCTCTTCATCTTCTTCAAACTACTCTTATTCCATGACTACATTTTGGAAATGGGTCTTCACCCTTTGGTCTTCATTGGCATCTTTGCTTCTTTGCAAAATCTGCAACTGCTCATTAGCTCTTCTATATGGATTTGGATTTCTAGGAGTAAAGGTATTAGGAACTCTTCCTTTCCCAGGGTGCTACTCAACCTTTAATTTGGAGATTTCAAAGGCTAATGACTCTATCATCTTCGTCATTTTATTTATCTTGGGATCTGAAGATGATGAAGACTCGCCCCTCTATCTCCTTCTATCGACATTTCCCTTGAGCTTCTCTGCAGCCATGATGTTTGATTCTACTTCCAGGTTGCATCTTGCATATAAGCCAAAGTAGCACATCACCTCTCCCTCAACAGTAGACAAAAGTTAGAATCAAAAGCACTGGCATAGGTGAGTTTAGCGGAGGTAGTGGTGGGTTTTACTTCAGCTGGTATTTTGCTATACATGCAGTTAAATATCTTATTGAAATCAGACAACAATTCACCATTTTCCCTCTTTAAGTTCCCAAACTCAGTGTGGTAGTAGAATAGATCCTTCTTATCCCCCCAATGCTTTAGGAATGCATCATCTAAAGCCTCAATATCTACTATAGACTTTGGGGCTAGTTCTCTGAACCATTTTCTAGCCTCTCCATCTAGAATTTGGACAAAGACTCTCATCCACACATCATCTTCACTAATGTCTAGGTTATCAGCATAGCTATAGAATGATTCAAGATGTTCTTCAGTTGTAACACCTTCAGTCCCAGTGAACTTAGGCCTATACTTCTGATATTCTCTAGTAGGCATGGCATTCAAAGGAGTGGGTAGTACTAGAGGTCCATACCTAGTAGCTATGATTCTTTCCATTTTGGTAGGTTGTGGACCTGCCATAGCTATGGTGGCTATAAGGGTACTGGAAATCTGAATGATAGGGGGTTGAGGAGTGACTATTATGACTAAAGGAGTATGATGAATAGGAAGAGAGATTTCCTTTGGGCTTGCAACAAAAGGAGAACCTATAAGGAGCTTTATGAATCTCTGAGATTTTTTATTCATTGCTAGTATTAGATGCTATACTCTCAACATGTATTTGTTTTATGACAGGATTTTCTTGAAGAGATATAGAATATTGTTTAGATTTACCTGAACCTGATGCTCCTTTCTGCAATACCTTTCTTTATTTGATGATTTTTTCAGGGTCAGATAATGGATCAGCTTGTGGCTTCTGAGGATTTCTCCGAGTATGCCTTACAAACTGAGCCAGAACTATCAAGTGGAGTCGCCAAGATGTTCGTCCTTTAGTAGAGTCGCCAAATAGATGGTTACAACCAAAAAAGTGCCCAGACTTTTGTCTATCATCAACGCTGGGCCTGTGTCGTCTCCTAGGGAAGCTGAGCTTCAGTTTCCTGTCCCCAACAACGGCACCAATTATGTTATCACTCCAGGAAGCTCTCCTAGGTTGTAGCTCGGAGATGCCTGGTAACATATAAATCTTTAAAATTGTTCTCTAAACTATTGGAATGGATGATGGTTTGGATCAAGTCAGATGATTATTTCAGCTCTGTTTTTCCTCAAGACATGCATGAACACCCTCAGCTTTACAAGGCTTTAGACTACTAATGCTCAATAGTTTATAGATTCAATGGATAGATGGAGAATACCGACTATACCAGCATATGCATACATAAACACATATGAATGGCTAGCTACAGGAAGTAAATGAAACTTGCAAATCTAATTTATCAATGCAGAGATAAGATGACAGTTATCTGGCATTAGGCACAGAAGAAAACATGAATAACCTATTCAAGTGCAAGCATAGAACAAAAGAGAAAATGGGAATTGAACATGTAACAACAAAAGAAGCTTATATTGCTAGAATGAAGATGAGAAGCTAAAGCAGCAGAGTATCCACAGTCCCCAAAGGTTGAACCCTTGTTACTCTGAAACTTCAAATATTTATAGGCCTTTTACAATGCTCTCGAGCCTTCTGAGGCTCGAGAGGTCTTAATCTATCCCCTCTGTCTTTTTAATTGTTCGATGCCATGACTAGGCACGCATGGGCTCAAAGGTCTCTTTTTTCTAACAATAGAGTAACCGCATTCTGGTAATTTTCTGTGCTGTTAGGGAGCTCGCTCGTGCCAACGATTCTCCATGATCATTTGTTGGTTTCGCTGTTGCATTTCCCCTTCTAACCTTCAGTCTCCTAGTCTCTGTCTCTCGGCCTCTATTCTATGATGGAATGGGTCTTCGGGCCTTTGAAATCCTTTCAAAACTAGCGATGACTATTCTCTGTTTAATACAAAAAAAACTCTGCAACACTGTAAAATCCTGCCAAGCTTTTTTTTATTTCGAACTTCATAAGTCCTTAAACACTGTCTATTCCTTTATCGGTTATGTTCCCAATTGTTGTCACCTGTCGTAAATGGCTAGCTCCTAGTCTTCCCTTTGTATTTTGAAATACGTTAGAAACAATGGAAATACATGAAAAATTGACTTTGGCGGACCTGAAATATTATATATTTTCATCCCGAACCCCTTCGGGTCCGGTTTTATCGCATCGGCACTACCCCTTTGTATTTCGTTAAATAACGAAAATATGCAAAATACATAGGAAAATTCCTTTCGGCGGATTTCAAATTTTATGCAATACTATGTATATAACCATTGGGTCCAGCTAATCGCACCGCACATATACATGTGCATAGGCCCCGCTCCATGGTGTTGGGCCGATGCGATATAGCGATGTGATTTGATTGCAATCACATGTCACTCATGCCCCGGGACAATGGTGAGCGCACTGTTGTATTATTCGATAGCGATCCTGCGATGCGATGTGGGCGTCGATCTCCACGCTTGATTGACGGTCCACGTTAACTTTGTCGATGGCCATCGCAAGTTCCACACAACCTGCGTCGATATCCGCCAGTTTGCAACCACCGATTGTAATCTGCCAACTGGATCTGGACCATTGATCGGCCAGATCTGACAGCTGTTGTGCATTCATTCCTCAAGCCTACAATACTCTGTTTTTTCACTGTTTTCTCTGGTTTTTGCCTCCTGATAGTGTTTTTTCCGCCATTCTAAGGGCTCTTGGCATGTGATTGTTTTGATCTTTTGCATGATCTTACTATCTTTTGAAGACTTAGGGAGCATATTTGGATCTACTTTGGGTCACGTGTGAACAGGGATAACAGGGACAATGAGGACTGTCTTACTCGAAGACTCGATTGTTTCCTTATTAAGGAAGGACTTTTGACCTTGGTTCTTCTCGATAGACAATGGGTGGGATCGGGAGGGGTCTCTGATCACCTACCTCTCTTCATGGAAATCAGTGGGGGACCTTGAAAACCCAAGGGACCTTTCAAGTTTAGCCCCTCTTGGCTAAAGGAACCCACTTATAACTAGATGATCAAGGAATACTAGAAGGCGCATCCCCCGTGTGCTGGTGGGAAAATATCAGAGGGTTTTGATCACAATATCATGGAGCTAAAGAGACTATCAAAAGCCTGGGTGCACAATAAGAGAATAAAATATGATCAATCTCTATTGAAAGCCAAGGAGGAAATCGTGAGATTGAAAAATACCTGGCAAGGGCATACAGAGTGAGCGATCAAAGAAATAGACTCTCTGAGCTATACACCACTAGAAGGAAAATTCTTAAAGGATCATGAGGAAGTTTGGTGACTGAGAAGTAGGGTGATCTGGCTGCTCAATGGAGATGACAATACAAAGTTCTATCACAAGTTTGCAAATGGCAGGAAAGTCATCAATACCATCGGGCAACTCTCATACGAGCAAGGCCACACGGTCAATAATTTCCCTCAGCTGGCTTCCTTAGCAAATTCTCACTTTAAATAGACCTATAGGGCCGCCCCTGTTGCCAAAATAGTCGAAATTATTCAAGTAGCTCAATTATTCCCGCGATTTGTGGATCAGCAGGGAGGCAAGGAATTGACAAAGGAGATTACTATAGGGGAATTAGAAGCCACGATCAATCGGTTTAAGAGGGACAAGAGCCTAGGGACAGACGGCTAGACGATCGAGTTCTACTTAGCTTTCTTTGATACTCTGGGGGAGGATCTTCTAAAAGTCATTGAACACTCCAGAACTAGTGGAAAGATTCTTGAATCCTTCACCTCCACTTTCATCGCCCTCATTCCAAAATCTGACAACCCTTCTACCTTTGATCACTATAAGTCCATATCTTTATTTAACTGCATCTATAATATCGTGGCAAATATTATTGCAAATCGGATGTGGCCCATTCTATCCAAGTTTATTTCATTGGAGCAATTTTTCTTCCCACAAAATAGACAAATTCATGAAGCAGTGGGAACTGCCTAGAAGGTTCTACACTCTCTACACTCCAAGAAAATCAAAGGTATGATCCTAAAGGTAGACCTCTCAGAAGCCTTTGATAGAGCAAACTGGTTATATATTAGAATGCACTTAACCCACCTGGGATTCCCTTTTGATTTCATAAAATGGATCATGAGTTGCATCACTAACATACCTTTCAATGTGTTGATCAACGGTGAAACTTCCCCCTTTTTTTATTCTGAAAGAGGACTCCAACAGGGTTGTCCCCTATCCCCTTTGCTATTCCTATTGATAATGGAAGGTCTCAGTGGGCTGGTCAAAGAGGAATTCAGAAGAGGCAGATTAAAGGGAATAAAAATCACAGATGATTGCACTTTGACTCATCTGCCTTTTATGGACGATGTTCTTCTATTCCTCAATGGAAGCATTGGAGACTTAACAATAATGAAGAACACAATTGCGTTATTCCAAACAGCCACGGGTATGATTGTAAACTGAAACAAGTCAACCCTCACAGAGGCTGGATGTTCCCCCCATGAAATCCATTATGTGCTGCAAAGATTCTAGTACGCTCTCCTTAGGCTGGAGGATGGTCTTAGATATATGGGCTACAAGCTGAAACCTCTGGGGTACAAGATTGCAGATTGGACCTGGCTAATCTCCAAAATGGAGAAAAGACTAAACATTTGGTACCACAAATGCCTTTCCAGGGTAGGCAGACTTATGCTCATTAAAGCTGCCTTGGAGGCCACCCTGGTTTATTGGATGTCACTGGCTTGGATCCCCCGGGTATTCTATCCAGAATACAGGCCTTATGGTGTAGATTCCTTTGGAAGGGACAACAAACAGGAAGAATTTTTGCATGGATAAAGTGGGAGGACCTAAACTTGCCCAAGAAATGGGGCAGATGGGGCATAAAGAAATTAGAAGACTTCTCCGCAGCTCTGGCGGCAAAACTAGGATGGCATCTTCTTACAACAAACATTCTATGGACTAGGGTGGCCTGTTCAAAATGTATTGCCCCCCTCAAACCTGATGGATTGGATAAGTCAATCGTAGAGATTACAATCAAGGGTCTCAATTATATGGAAGGTGGTAACAAAATCACTTAACATCATTAGAGACGACATTACATGGAAAATTCAGTCCATAATGAAAGTAAGGATTGGTCGAGATCGTTGGATTGGATGCAGGAATTTACATAGGTTTCCAGACGACCTCAGGTCTTTCCTTAGGGATTGCAACATTACCCATATTGGCCATATAGCAGATGTGGAGTGCTCCACCCCTTTTCAGAAAGCTTGGAAATCGGCTCAGAGATTAAACATTCCCCACCAATGGACCCAACAATGGAATACATTCATCAAGGCCCTCACTGAGGCACATATCAGGATTGGTGAGAATGAAGATGAAGTCATCTGGGCACTTTCAAAATTAGGAAAATACACACCAAAGGAGGGATATCTAGTACTAGCTGATGATCATCGCCCACAAGTCCTAGAGTCATGGTGGAAGCATCTATGGAAGCTAAAATCCCCCCCAAGGAGCAAACTTCTCATGTGGACTATTCTAAAGAACAAAATCCTGACCGAAGATAATCTACTCACGTGAGCTCATCATGGCCCCTTCTAGTGTCACCTATGTAAATGCAACAATGAATTTGCCACCCATATTTTTATTGAATGCTTGGTTGCCCGAGAGCTATGGCAATCGATCTCAACAATGATTTCTTTCCCGATAAGGTGGCATGGCGCTTTTGTAAAGGAAGCTTGGTCAAATTTGTGGATAAACGCATGCCCACAAAAACTCATAAATTTGCCTTTACTTATATGTTGGGGACTGTGGATAGCCAGCAACAACCTCATCTTCCAAAACTCCCTACTACACTAGCCCTCCATTACTTCTCATATCATCTCTGACTATTCCATCATACCCGATGATGAGGAAAAAACCTGAACCAGAACCATCATTCCCAAATCCATTGATCATTCAAAGCCATGGGCTTACTTTGACGGGTCTGCCTAGGAGGATGGTTGCGGGGGAGGGGCCATACTTAACCTCTCTGATTCTCATTTCCTCCATATACAGATGGGTTTAGGGGAAGGTACTAATAATTTCACAGAGCTATCCTCTGCCAAATTCCTCATCCAACATGCTCTGCAAATCCAATGCTGAGACCTTCAACTCTTTGGTGACTCGAAAATTGTCTGTGATTAGATAAACAAAAAATCTAGATGCTCAGCATACACTCTATTACACATTCTGGAAGAGGCCCATCATATTATTACTGCTTTTGACTCATTTACATGTCATCATATTTACAGGGAGCAAAATGCAGATGATGACAGATTATCCAAAGAAGCTATGCATAGGCCATCTGGCACTTGGATGATCCATGAACACAGAGAGGGAAATTTCTACCAGTACTACCACTGGCCCTTCATGGACATAGATGCTACAGCAAGCTCACAGGGAGCTTAGATCATGGATTTTTTTTGCTTATCATCTATAAATATCCACATATTTTATTTATTTTTCAGTTTCCAGCAAGAATTATGGACATGATATATAACTACCAGCCTTTCTATGCTACTCTTTTTTTGGTAAAAACAATATGATGGTCATAACAGAAAAGGATGCCTCCCTGTGTGGATAAAAGGCATCAAATTTTTGGATTTCTTATTGAAACTGATAGGCACTGCCTCTTACAGCATATGCTTATGCATATATAGCATGTAATTTTTATATATCAATGAAAATTATGTTTTTTCCAAAGGAAAAAAAAAGGTCATTATGAAGACCGAACTTAGTTACAATTTCGAACACTCCCTCTTAACTAGGGAGGTCCTCATAACCCCATCATGAAGTACAAGGAATCTCAATCTTAAAGCATTCTCATAAGAAGATTCAGATTGATAAGCCATTTGTCAAGCATCTATATCATAACCAACACTGTCATTGAAGGTCTTAACTAGACAAGCTCAACTTCATTCGAGAGCATTATGCTGGGAGGCTTTACGTGAGCTGCCACACTACCTCTAAGGCACATACCCCATCTGGATGTTCACCAGGTATGTCCTTTTAGGACTATTCTTATATTTGATTTCCAATCCTGAATCATCAAAGAATATCGATCCTCTTAGACTACTCTTATCTTGGATGATTTACCTCATCCTCAAAGAGCATCAATATAAAACTTATTTCCTGGATTCTCTAATCCATAAGAAGTTCTAATATTAAATGCTTATCTAATCCTCTAGACTCCATTCTTTCCTTATGGCCTTCACTAAGACTTACGACTTGTTAGGTTCCTATACCAATAGGTTTCATTTTTCATGATTGACAATGGAAGTGCCAAATATGTTCATCTTTGCATGCTACAGAGGTTCCATATTTTGTATACAGACAAATAAAATTAAAAAATGTAAAGAGGGTATGCCTTAAAAGAATAATCAAAAGGCAAGAAAATGTTTTGGTCAGAAAAAATAGCAAAAATGAACCCCAAACCAAAAGACCAAGAAAGTGGCCAGCCAAAATGCCACTATTATCTTATTTTGCAAGTTCACAATGTGAAGACACTGCTGCTTATCACACTTGATGGATGGCCCAACAGTTCAATCTGGGTCACTCCATATTTAAATTTGCTGTTGTAGAATCGAGAATCAATATCTGTCCAAATAGTTCAAGCTTGGCAGATGAGTAGATAGGTAGAGAAATAAAGGGCCCAACTGCTCAATCTGAGCCCTTGGTTGAAATAAGTATAGTTTTAGATAGGAGGGCAGTCACAAGAAAAGAAGCAAAAGCAGGGTTTGCTAATCTAATGCACCCAATCAAAAGGAACAAAAAATGTTAGGTGTATTAGGCTGAGTAGGCAGTTTGAGGTTGCAGAAGCAAGGTCATAATTACTTTTTGTCTTGTCAAGAAGGACTCATCTCATCAATGACACTGGTACCATGGCAGTTATTTGGTTGCATAACTTTGGAAGCATGACTAATTCCCCTTCATTCCCCCAAAGATAACTTACTAACATCCTCTCAAGGACCTTGGGATTTGCCCAATAAGTCCAGTTTCACTCCATTTTATGTGAAATGCCAAGTTGATCTCTGAGTTTACTTAGTGGAAAGAAGCCACATTTCTTGTGTAAAAATGATCATTCCACACTCCTTTCACTTCCCTATGCTTAAGTTTTCATTCTATAAACTTAGCATTCATTCATTCAGTTTCAATCCATAAAATCATATTAACCCCTAACTCTATTATTTAGCTCCTCTAACCATTTACCCATCCCTATTACACAAAAACTATATAAATAACCCATAAATATAAATATCCCCACCCCTTGGCACTATAGCCATACAATACAAAGTCAGGGGAATACTAGGTCCATTTGGGGCTTTGGTATTAGCCCTTCCATGTCCAAAATATTCGGGATTAATCTAACATTTGGTTAGGTTAATAACTATCTTACCCCCACACACAAACCATACTGCATTAACCTCGCGCATACATTTTACTTGGGTTTCATTTGATATTTGGTTAAACGAATAACCATAACCCCGGCGCGAACATAAAACCCATAACCAAAGTTCAAAACCCGCCCGAAACCTTTGAAAAATTAAGGTTTATCGTACGTGCTTTTCTGCTAAAGCCTGGTCACATCGCCCTCCCGTCCACCGTCGGATCGCCCCCCACAGATCCGACGGTCCTGATCCATATCGGACGCGCCCCGACGACGGTACGTTAGTACCCGATGGTCGACGGTTTCACCGTCGTACACGGGGACACCTGTCGCCCTCTGATTGCATCGGGTCGCCTCTGACAGTTACTGCTCCCATACCAAAAGCGGTCCGATGGAAACTGCTTACCGCTCTGTCCTTCTGTCTACGTCACCGCGTGACGTTGCATCCACACCCCCCGCTACTGCCCTGCACCCGCGCCACATCATCTAATGACATCCCCCCCTGCCACTATGTCATGTGCCACATCATCATCCACGTCAGCTGCTACGTCATCCTCTGTACCCACTATGCGACAAAAAATACGTCATGATGATGTCATCCCCGAAAAGCGCCAAAAGCGCTAAAATGTCTGAAAATCAATAAAAGTCGTGAAAACAACTATTTTGTTCATTTTCTATTGCGCACCCGCGGGCAACGTGCATGCGATTTTTACATCCAACCTACCTCCAGAAGCTGCACAGTCCACCAACCTGTGAATTCGTCTCCATAGCTCGACCCCGTAGCTCGAACTGTACCTGCTAAGTGCCCTTTGCGCCATAAAAACAAGTATTTACCCATTTCGCCTAAAAACCCTGTTTTTTTTCCATAATTCACTGTTAAATTTGCCTAAACACCTATAATTTAAAACTAAAAGCGCTCTTACCTATCACTCACCACTTTGTATGCACTATCCAAGCTGTGGATTCGAAGCAAACCTGCAAATTTAATCCCATCTCCTCTACAAATTCGCCATAAGAACACTCTTCGAGCCCATTTTTCACTGGCCGGGACTCCAAAGCTGCCCAAATATTGAACTAAAATTGTCAAGCACCCTGTTTCTTCTGTTTTCTCCTGTTTTCTAAAGAGAATTCCTCAATTCCCACTTCCCTCTGCAAAATTTCACTCCTTCAGTCGAATCCAAGCCACTTTCCACTGTATTTTGCTCACAAAGCCTACAAACCAGCTGATTCATTTGAAAGGACCCTTCCAGACTTTGCAAGAATTGGCCTAAACTATAAGTTTATATAGTGAGGTCAGTTTGATATAAAAATCAGTCTCCATACTTCTGACAATAGCCTCAGAGCCTGAGTCCTGTCACCTGTTGCTGCATACACCTAGATTACAATCACAATACAAACAGTTGAAAGATGGAGGCTCCAGTGGCTCTCAACATTACTCCATTGAATGCTCCACACATGGATTTAGAGTGGGACTTCCAGATCAAGGATATGATGGGCCTCAAGTCTCACCTTAAAACTGTGTGTCACTTCAGAAACAATCACAGAAACAACACTGATATCCTGGGAATCTGGCAATCTAGTATGCCCATCTACTACCTCCCATCAGTCAATGTGCTGCCTGACTTCATTCCTCTGTGTCATGCAAACGATGACCCCACACAGAGAGAAATCCTCACTCCAGATGGGTCTGTGCTGTTCTACATCACTCCTCAATCCATAAATGAAATGTTGAACTTTGAGCCACCTCAGCCTCTGGCTCCTCTTACAATGAAGCATTTGCTTTATAAGGGTGCAAAGCTCTCTAGTTCAGAAATATCAAGGGTAGGACAGTTATTCATGGAGCCACAGTGCCAGGCCGATCATCCTCCACCCTATCATCAAGTCTCATTCAATGAAACAGGCAGCCTCCTGGTAGATATGATTTCCTACATTCTAGGATGCAAAACCGGAGAATTTGTGGATTAAATTGTGTTTTTGTTATTAACCATTTTCACTCCAGGACAACCCCCTGCTGTCATGTATGACTATGCCACCTTCATAGGAAACAAAATACATGAGAAATTCATGATGATGGAGAGAGAAAGTGTGTTTAAGTATACCTCCTACATTTACCATCTGTTGCTGTACTATCACCCTGATAGTTTCAAAGTTCCTCTCAAGAGACTGGACTCAAAAGGAGAGAGAAGATCTGTTATCTTCTGGACCTCAGGTTTCCATGAAGTCCACCTCTCTCCCTACACATATTGTGAGTTTGTGGACATGTTCATCTACCCAGCCACTTGCCTATTGATGATGACTCCCCCTGGTAGGCTCACTGGTGAAATGCAAAGAATCTTACATCTTTCAAAGGGCTACAGCATTGGTGATTGTTACTTCTACCAAAACCACACAGTGATCAGAATTTATGGGTGTGAGTTGCCTCCCTATAAGCTGCCTAGATATGTCCCCATGAGACTTTTTGCCTTGGAATATTTCAGGCAATTCAGTAGTGCAGATTTGACTCATTTCCATGGGAAAAACAAGAAAGCACAACTTAAAATCAGACATCAATTGAGTCCCTTTGTTTTCAATAAAAGGGAAGAAGCCTGGAAGGATGCAGACAATATGCTAAGGGAAGAGCTCACGTTGAAACAAAGCTTCTTTTGGGCACCATATGACCCTGAACATTTCATAAGCCTTAGAAGAATTAAACACAGGCTTTCAGGATATGTGCACCAGCCAATCCCCCACATTGAACAATATGCTAATCAACAAGAATGGGTGGAGGGCACATTAGATGATGAAGAGCTTACTGAAGAAGAAAGATTAGAAAAAGATATGAAAGAACATGAGAAAAGAATTGACCTGGAATATTTTGCACAGGTCACCTTCACACAGCCTCAACATATTGGAGCAAGCACATCAGCTGCTACACCTCCACAACAGCAAGCTAAAGAAGCCATTTCACCTGCAGGGAAAGGCAAAGAAATTGAGCATTCAGAACAGCAAAGTACAATGGAAGAGCAACCATCCAAAAATCAGGAAAAGGGTCAAGAACAAGGCCCTTCAACGCAACAAAAGGCAGCCGAGATCCCTGTATTGCAAACCTCTCATAATGAGGAAAGAGCTAAAAAGAGGGACATAACGAAAGAAACACCTACAAGGGCATCCACAGACCAGCAAGGTGAGAAAAGACAGAGGCTAAACCCTTATTCCGAGGAGGAAATTATTGAAGAAACCATAGGCAATATCAGAGGTGAGGGAACTTCTGAACAACAGATCCCTCCTATTTTGAAAAAATCGGCCAGCTCCTTTCCGCAGGAGCAAGAGAGACAACCAGGTGGGGAGGTTTCATCCTCCAAACAGCAAACCAGGCAGGGCTCAAATATCAAACGAGCATTCACTCAGATCAAAGCTAGAAACAAGCTAATAAGGTTTCAGCTTTACAATCAATTAATGAGAATGGCCCCTACAAATCAACAAAGGCTGATGGCAACCTATGACATGCAAGCAGGAAAGATGACTCTTAGTCACTTTAGACCCATGGTACAGCAGCCACAGTCAACTGCAGACTATATTAGAACCAATCTGGAGGTCCTGGCCAAAGACATACATCCAATAGACCAAATTGAGTTGCATAAACAGGCTGGAGAAATGGTATACTCCACCCTAGCAGATAAGGCTCTAATGGCTCATAGATTGAAAAATTCTTTGTATAATACTTTTGCCCAAATAGAGTTGGAGAAAGCCTCCTCATTGGCCAAGGATAATAGGATAAAATCCTTGGAAGAGATCATTATAGAGTTGGGACATGATCCCAAGGATCCCAAAGGTGCACAGGCCTTGATCAGAAAAAAGGAAGAGGATATAGCAGCCCTGAGAAGACAATTAAAGCTGCCAGCTACCATACATCCTCAAACTATAGAGGTGGCACAACAATAGGAAGTAGAGGATGTGGTCAGCCTACTTATGAGGATGAACCAAAGGCTGTTGGAAATAGAAAAAGCTTTAGAAGAGGCTCAACAAGGGAAACAGCCAGAGTTGGCCCCTCAACAATCCCAAACAGCTCCAATAATCACAGCTCCTCCTCCAACAGTCACTACAGCAGCACCTCCCCTGGATCTAGCTTCAGCAGCAGGTGCCTCAACTTCAGCAGCGACTACAACAGCAGCAATACAAGAGGCCAGCTTGAGCATGGAAGCTATGATGAAAGAAATTAAGGCTTTGGAATTACAGATGGCAGAAGTGAAGGAAACCAAGGAAAAACTAGCCAAAATTGAGGCTAGTTATGACAAATCAAAGATGACTGTTGCAGAGAAGACCAGGGAAGTAAAGGCCCTAGAGAACAAAATCAAGGCCTTGGAGAAGGACCTCACTCTCCATAGAACCCTGATAGAAATAAAAACAATTTTGTAGAATAAGATTGGCCAAGCTATTGTTGATCAATGGACAACAATACAAACTATTTTTGACCAAATAGAATTGATGGGGGTAGCTCAATATGAAACTCAAAAGGGCAAAGCATTATTGGCAGATAAGCCTGAGCAAGCCAATCAATTGATTCATTTTTTGAATACTCGTACTGGTGAGCAGCTAGCAGCTCTAAATATTCAAAACAGGACAGAGGCTATTGTGAGAGTCAAGAATGTGCTGACCATGAGAAATTTTGTGCAAACTATAGAAAGAAAATGTCAAGAAATGCAGACAGAGGTACATGCCTTCAGACAGAAAATTTCAGTATTACAGAGCAAAGGTTTACCCTGCCTGGTCACTAGCACTGGGAGGCTGTTAAAACAGGAACAGTATGCACACAGGCTAAATACTTATGTGCAAAATCAGATTACAGCATCATCAAGTGGCTCAGAAGAGACAGTGCCTCCCTCTAGACAAAGTTTGTATGATAAACTGGAAGACTTGTTTTACATTGAGCATGAGATAGCACATCTCTTTCCAGTCTTGCCAAATTATTACACATACACTGAAGCTGATGAGACATTATTTAAATTAAGAAAACATCAATTACCAACAAACCAGTGGTGGCAAAGCCTGCTTGAGATCTTAAAGTAGTTTTGATTCTCTTCTTGTAAATTGTCTGCATAACAAGCAAATTGCATTATATGGCTCTGCTACCGGAAAATAAAATCCGCCGAGGAGAAGATTCGCGCCAAGATAAACAGGCTCAAACACAGGTGGCAAAGCACAGCATAGCAGGACAACACATCAGCAAAGCGGTCATCAACCGACTATCAGAGTCAAAGAGTCAACAACAAACAGGACACCTACAGCAGCCAGTAAAGCGCATTTATTTCCTCAGTTATTGCTGCGCAGTTTTTTCCCACATTAGTTATTGCTTCTGTCAGAGTAGATGGATAACTTTATGTCTAGATATTTCCCTATGGGATATTTTGTAAAAATTCTAAAAATACTTACTAAAGATATGTATTATTATTGGCTGGTGAATATCTTCTGGACCTGTGCTGCATGTTTTTTGAGAAATCTTCAGGAATAAAATTTGTTGGAATGCTTTGTTGGTGAACTTGCTGGTTATGGAATCAATGGCAAAAGGATATATTGCAGAATTCTCGTGTTAACACATGGATCAATAAGTCTTCTATACTCTTATGTTATTGTATTTGTGTCTTATTTATCATATAAATATCATGCTCTAAGTTACAGGAAGGAAGGATAACCCAGAATTTACTTAGCAGTACTCTGTGTTCAATTCCTGTAATTTTTTATGTTTTCCACAGGACTAGCATAGGCAAGAATTCTTGATTGCTCTTGTTTCTCTAGTTCTTTCACTCTAAATATCATCAAGGAATTCTTAACTGCCCCCTAATAATGTTTAAACAATTTCCCTCTGTTATTATAAATGAAAGATTCTTGATTGCCTTTCATTTCTTGACTTCATTTCATCTTATTTCAACTTCAAAGTTGTTCTGTGCTTAATTATCCTGCTCTGTAATTGTCTTCTTGCCAAAGAAACCATCCCAGAGGTTCATTTCCATTAGACTCCATCAACCCAATGGTCTGAACTTCCCTCAACTTACTGCCTTATTCTATTGAATGTCACCTTCCAAACACCAAACAAAACTTGTACTTAATAACTAGCCTGATATACAATCAAACAAATCTAAATCACAAAGAGAGAGCCCTCTCTGGTTGCAGATTGGCTAGGATCTGCAGCTGAAAGATTGGTTATTGGTTACCTCGGTCGTATTCCCCCCTGGAGCCAGGGAACAACCTGAGTGATAACATTATTGGCGACTCCACTGGGGAATTCTGAATCAAGAAAATGTTAGTTTCCTTGCTTTAAACATATTCAAGCAAAAATATCAAAAATTGACTTAGAAACTGGCTCCAAAAAAGAAAACTCGTTACACCAAATCCAATCCAGATCCTAATCTCCCAGCTATCTTTGAAAACCCTAACCTAATCCTAAAAACCCTTAGGAGACAGGAAAGCTTACAAACTGTTGATTCAAACTTTGAGATACTTCATCAAAACCTTACACAATCTGAATTTTCTCTTGGAAGAGTCACTGCTCCTTCTGTCAATACTAGAGCCTCTCCAAGTTCTTCATCCACACCTCAAAGTATACTTTCCACTCCCTCATCCACCACCCATATTTCCACTCCTATCCCCCTTGTTCCAGCCCTCTTATTTCTTCCTGCTGCCTCATTCACCCCTGTAAATATGGCCAACCGTTATGCCCCTTTGCAGTTGCCTGCCAATCCAGGGGCTATGCCCCAGGATTATCAAAGCAAAATCACCTACTTTGATGGTGCTAGTTCCTATACAACTCAACAACACACCAAGAAGATGCAGGATTATTTTGAAAATTATGAAATTGATGATGATGATGTGAGAATGAAAATCTTTGTCCAAAGCCTAACTGGTGATGTGAGGACCTGGTTTAGAACACTTGTTGCAAACTCTATAGCCAACCCTGAGGCCCTTTATCAATCCTTTTTAAATAGATGGGAAAAGAAGAAAGACCCTTTACACATCTTAACTAAATATGACAATCTAAAAAGGGGCCCACAAGAAACCGTTCAATACTATTGTGCAAGGTTCAATAATGTCTACAGTGCCATTCCTCATAACCTTAGACCTCCTCCTAACTTAGCCTTGATCAAATTCCCTGATGGATTTGATTGAGACATGGCATATCAGCTGAGGGAAAGAGCCCCATTAAGCCTAGCAGACATGCAGAATGTAGCTGTTAGTGTAGAAGCAAACTTGATTGCCAAACGAAACCGGGCTAGAACCGAAAGAAGAACAACATTTAAAGAAGAACCTTCAGCATTTGAGCAGAAACTGGATGCCATCATCAAAGGGATGGATAGATTGGGAGATAGGGTAGATGCCATTGAGAGAAAATCATCTTGGGAGGGTCAAACAAGTAACACAGCCAGGAATCCAAATTTTAGAAAAAATCAAA
The DNA here is from genome assembly GCA_000404065.3 of Pinus taeda. Taxonomy (NCBI): domain Eukaryota; kingdom Viridiplantae; phylum Streptophyta; class Pinopsida; order Pinales; family Pinaceae; genus Pinus; species Pinus taeda. The sequence goes on along the minus strand of APFE031741681.1, from coordinate 614,712 downwards.
ACCCTACTGCTAGAAGGACTGGCCCTGATCAGAACATTAGACCCCCATTTCAAGAGAATTATGCAGAGGCCTCAACCTCTAGTGAACCGACATAGGACCCTCACATCAACTTAATGGGTTTAGATAGCGAACAAAAATTTTTCCTAACATAAGATGACCAAGAAGCCCATAACATCAATCAATTCCAAACCAAGTCCGGAGAGTCATTTGATTTCAGGGAAGGGTATGATGCAACAGTCTATGAGGTCCATAAACAGTATAAATTGAGAAGCAGAACCATAGATGTGCCTCAACCTACCAAGCTGAAGGATACCAAGCAACTGAAGAAAACAACAAAAAAAGCTGTCCGAACAGAACCCTCTGATAAAACAGACTCAAAGGAAGTCACTGTGGAAGATGTATCAGACTTACAGCCTTCAAGCAACCAGTCATACACATCCCATTCTTCAAAAGAAAATTTGAGTCACCCTCTGGAAAATAATTTCACATCAGGTGTACCTTATAACAACACTCATAATCAAGAGAAGATCACTCAAAATTCAGCTCAAAATGAAAAATCTGTTGTCCATAATGTAAAAATTCAGATAGAAAAACCTTTCAACTTAGGAATAGAGATAGGTAAGATAAAAATAACCATGCCATTGTCAAAACTGGCCAAACATGAGGTCTATAGGGAACAAATTAACAGATCACTTCAAATATCTGAAACTAGGGATGCAGTCAACGTCCTAGATGATCAACCAGAACTGTTTTTTGGTCCTGAAGTCAATGGCAAGACAGTGGATGGCGGAGTTCCTCCATTTTATGTGAGCTTAAACATTCATGACAAAGTGTTACATAATGCAATGCTTGACTCAGGTGCTTCCCATAATCTAATGCCCAAGTCAGTGATGGAAAAGCTAGACCTAGATATCACAAGGCCATATAAGGATCTGTTCTCATTTGATTCCAGCGAGGTCAGGTGTCTAGGCCTAATCAAAGATCTTTGTGTATCCTTAGTCCAATATTCAGCCAAAACAATCTTGATGGATGTGGTGGTAGCTGATATCCCACCTAAATATGGTATGCTATTATCTAGGTCTTGGGGTGCAAAACTTCAAGGATCTTTGCAACTAGATATGTCATATGCCACCATTTCAGTATTTGGCCATCCAAAGAGATTATACCGGGAAACATTGATGAAATATGTGGTTAGCAGTTAGGAGAAGTCCCAAAACTTCCCCATCTATTCAATACACTCTGACATGGATTCATTTATCTTATACAATGCTGACATATGCTTCAAAGTTGAGGCCAAACTCCTAGAAACAACACCAACAATGAACATGAACGAACAGTCTAGTGACCAGTACCAAAAAATTGTTGATGAGATTGAAGTAACAAGCGAAATTGACATATCAAGCCAGCTACAAAGTTTGAACTCACTGCCCATTAAGCAAGTCCCTGAAACTGCTGAGACAAGTGTTGATCAAGAAATTTTATGGTACTTGGAGTTTGATGGATTAGTAAACAAATTGGGAGAAGGGGCAGGAGTTTGGATACACAACATACAAAATGACCATGCTCAGGGTCATGCATATAGGCTAAACTTCAAATTCACAAACAATATGGCCGAATATGAAGACCTTTTGCTGGGGCTCAAACTAATTAGAAGTCTAGGGGTCACCAAGATCTCAATTATAGGAGACTCAGATTTGATAATACAACAGATAAAGGGAAACTTTGTCACAAATGATCCTAGACTAAGGGCTTATAGAGGTGTAGCTATGGAAATACTAAACACCTTCTTGGAATCAGAGCTCACTAAAATTCCAAGAAAACACAACCTACATGCACATAGTTTGGCAACCTTTGCCAGCACTTGTAAACTGCCTTTTGAGCCCAATCATCATTTCACTGTTGAGATCAAACACAGAGCTGTTGTCCCAGACAATGTGAAAAATTGGCAGGTGTTTGAAAATGACACCCAAATCAACAACTTCCTCACTTTAAAAGAAGAATTTTCAAGCATAAACATAGACACAACCGCTATTGATGATCAACAACAAATTGACAAAGTTGAGACAAATATATCAACTGAAGCAGCAAATTTGATATTGAATCCAACAACTTTTAATCACAGGAAGCTGCAAGAACTGAAACAAATGAACTTTGATGAAATGATTGAGGAAGAAACCGAAGTAATTGAGCTGAAGGACAATGTCCTACCCATAGGCCTAACTCCCTTAGAAGATATATTTGATTCAAATGACATTCCAAGAAAACCAAAAATGCAACCACTGAATGCAGAAATTGAGGACTGCAATATTGGA
>APFE031741681.1:562235-591757 GCA_000404065.3 Pinus taeda | reverse complement strand
TTATTATTTATTTATTTGTATCTTGTTCACAACAAATACATCAAACAATATAGAGCTAATTCATCAAAATTTTCTAATTGTTTTTCCTTTCCAATAGGAATACATGATTTTCCTAAGAAAATATATGCTAACAACAACAAGAGGGATTTTGTAGGTAAATATCTTATAAAACAACTCCAACAAACACAAATTTTACAACACATAATGCTATTAGGGAATTTTTTAAATAAATTTCATCGGCCATTAAGGAATTATAACAGGCCTGATTTGGCCATTAATCTTTAATTCACATACCTTCAATTTACACCCCTAGTTAGCTTACTTGTTTGATTCATTGTTGAAGTCTCTTAGGGCATGGAAATATTGTTTGGATGAGATATCTTATGCAATTTCCTGGTTCTTTTCATGATGTTTTCCATAGATTTCTCCTTTGGGAGGGAGCCTTTGGCTAGATGATGCATGATTAGGAGAGAATCTCCCATAAGTGTAAGTGTGTCCCTATGACGATTTTTGGCTAACAAAAGTCCGTAGTAGAGGCCATATATCTCTATTTGATTATTTGTCATATGACCAAGACCCCATGAGTAACTAAACTCTTTGCCTTCATTGGGGGGATAGAGTACCCGTCCCCTTCTTGCTACCCCTTAATTTTTTTTTTAGCATATAATAAATTTATAAGTTAGTTCTGATGGGTATCCTAGTTGGTTGAAGCCCCCGCCAAGTCATTGACCCTCTATCATGAGATATGGGTTCAATTCTCCTTGGGTCCTTATTTTTTATTTTTTTATTTTAAATATATAATAAATTTATAAATTAGTTCTTATGAGTATCCTAGTTGATTGTTGATTAAAGCTCCGCCAAGTTATTGGCCCTCCATCATGGAAATGTGGTTCAATTCTCTTTAAGTCCATCAAAATTAAGCTCCTTGGATCCATCAAAATTAGATTCGTTGTAAAAAAGTATTAGACCCATCTTAAAACATTACCAAACAAAAAAAAAATATATACAAATATAAATTAAATAATTAATTTAAGATGAATACACGAGCGGTGTTCCATATTGCAAACCTAGTTTGGCATAAGTACCAAAGAAGCCACATTTGCCTCATGAGGTAATTTGTCTTGATCAAGCCTAAATTGACAATGAAAACGAACTATTAGCAATTTAATATTAAAAAAGAGATTAAAAAACGGAGTTGTCTATAATGCGACTTTTTGGAGATTCCGGTGACGGAATCCGGCGGAAGAAATGAGGTTAAATCTTGATTTTTAAGCAGTTAAAATGGTTTTTTAACTGCATATTTGGATTCAGCGCCCTGAAAAACCCCTGGGAGCCATTGATTGTGCAGAAACTAGCTATCAAACTTGGGATTCCAATGAATTACTGCCGGATTTTGACCGGAAAAATCGGCCGGAAAGGCTTTCAAAAAGTCGCGTTATAGACTACTGCTTAAAAAACATTTGTCAACCACTTATTATAAAAAATACAATATAAATAGTTATAACAACATAATTTGAACAAAAAACATTGGAAATATGTGAGGGTAACCTCTCACAGATCTTGCTTTCCGCACGGAACCACGATTACCATCTGTACTAAACAACGGGCAGTTACATTGAATTCAATGAACAAGATTACACTTGCCCTAGAAATATGATGAACTAGTTTTGAATTCCCATTATTGTGGATATACTATGTTTTTATTTTCATTTTTTTTCATATGGTGTCTCAGTGCCCTGTCTCTCTTTTCGGGTGATTATTATTTACGATGCAGTGAGTTAATAATTAATTTATTACATGATATCAGGTATATTTATTTATTTTTTAACTAGTTTTGTTTTTCACTTTAGCAAACAACTAATTTTTATTGGACATAGTTATTTTTAGTGAGATTTTTTGGATTTTTTAGGGACAGAATTACGCTGAAAAAATTGAGGTGAAATCTTGATTTGTGTTATTTAAATTAATTTTTTGATTGTATATATAGATTCAACACCTTGCTTGAAAAACCTCTATGGCATTTAGAGTGTGCAGAGGTTACCTATTAAACTTGTGATTTCAATAAATTCCTACCAAATTTTAGAGAAATTAAAGATATTAAATAAACTGCTCACCTACATGCATTGAGTACCACTTTTCCACCATATTTCAAACAGATGCTTATTTCCCATTAATATTGTATGTCCATAATTAAATTTATACTTGTTTAAATTTAATGGTCGAATATATAAACCCGACCTCATTAGTGGGCCTATGGCTTGAGAAATATTGATTGCCATTTCAAATTTAGTCACTATTTCAAAAAATGAAATGAAATGTAAAAAAAATGGAAATATGAAAAAACCAATATGCTTCAACCAAAAAGAAAAATGATAGCTCTTTGGTTTTAATTTCACTTCTGCGGGAGTTCTTATAGTCATTTCTCTTTTGGGGTTTCTCGCTGTATGTTTCTTGCAGGGTGTTGAACACAGAGAGTTCGTAAAAGAGTTGTTTTTAATATTTTTTGGACTTTCAGGTGCCAAAATCCTATGGAAAAATTTGAGGTGAAATCTTGATTTGTGTTATTTAAACTAGTTTTTTCACTGTGTATATGGATTTCGCACTCTGGAAAACCCAGGGCACTTTGATTGCAAACCCCTAAGGCACTTTGATTGCAGATTACCCATCAAGCGTGTGATTCAATAAATTCGGACAGGATTTTTAAAAACTTACACCAGAAAAACCGACCATAAAAACTTCCAAAAAATCACACTAAAAACAATTATATTCGTAAATAAAAACAAAAACCATTATGTTCTTAAATAAAAACAAAAACCTAGAACCATTGACTAGATAATTCCATAATAAATACAATAACATAAAAACAAAAACCTAGAACCATTGACTAGATAGTTCCATAATAAATACAATTCAATGTTCCGTGCTTTTGTAAATGATGATGTCTTTGGACTTTATTACCTCATTTGCATTTTGATAGAACTAAATTTACAACACAATCAATTGATAATAGTCTTTTCTATCATTCCTTTCAGCTTGAATTATAACACAATGGAGTTATGATTCTGCTATGCTCAGCTTAAATCATATCATTCTGAGAGTTATCATTTATGAATAAAATGAATGATGACACAATTTGTGGAAGTGGGACAATTACGCCTTTTTAAAAAGACTGAAACAAATCACTCTGGAGTGCTTCGTGAATGTTTCAAAATCTGTTTTTTCCTGCGACTGCCTCACTTTTTTAAAGCTCAAGGGGTTTCATATGACACAATTACTTTTCACTTTTAGCGGTTTCAGATACCTTATAACCTGTTCTCTATCATTTGTTTTTATCACTGATTACATGGTTGAACAACTTGTACTTAGATGTTTTTTTTTTTTAATTTAATTTAATAGTGAAAAGTTTTTATTGGCTAGATCATTTGAAAATTTTTGCAGATAATTTGAGGTAATTAGATGGGAGTCGTTTTATTGTTATTTTTGGATTTTTTGGTGCCGGAATCAGAAGGAAAATTTTGAAGTGAAATCTTGATTTGTGTTATTTACACTGGGTTTTTTTGACTGTATATATGAATTCAACCCCCTGAGAAACCCTAAGGTAATGAGATTGTGTAGGGGTTACCCATCAAGCTTGTGATTTCAATAAATTCTGCTTAGACCAGAAAATTCCACAGGAAAAGCTTCCAAAAGTGTCATTAAAGACATCTTGTTTAGATTTTACTAGCATAGATCCATTTTAAATACGGATTATCCAATTTCTTCACGTGCAAAATTTGTTCTGCACTGATATTATTTAAATGTTTTGTACAATTTTTTTAGCTCACATGAACAAAATTTCGACTTTGGACAAACAGAATTACACATCATATTTTTTTAGCTGACATGAACAAAATTTCAACTTTGATGAAGAACTGACAAAGTTACACATCACACTGCGCTGTAGAATAAGACTCAACAAAAATTAAATGTGCAACATCAAGTCACTTATTATGTATATAAAAATTTCAAAATTTAACATTGAAAAAATTTCTATACCTGGTTGCATTCTCAAAAGCTCTTCGTCTCAGCGAACAATGATTCTTACTCTACCCATATGCCCTTAACATATCTATAAAAAAAACTTCTTTACACTAGTTTTGAGCATAGTTACCAAATTCGGGCGAATTGGCCCAAAAAAATCCAAATATTCGTGGTTTCGGTTCCACTCCTCTGCTAATTCGTGAAATTCAATACGGTACGGGTTTAGCTTCCTCTCACTATCGCTCTGAACCCAGTTTTGTCAATCTTGGAAAGAATGATTTAGTGGCCAACTATTCCTCTTGGTCCACCAATTAAGGATTGGATCGAGAGAATCTTGAAAGATTGGATTTACTGCTTTTTGCAATTCTTCCAAACCGTACCAACTACCAACCAGGGGTTAAGGATCAGGTAGGAAGGAGGTATCTTTCCCTATGAACAGTATTGCTCCTCTTCTTTCTTTTGAGGATGTCCCACCCAAAAGGAAAGCCATCTATCTGGTAAAAAAAAAACCAGAAATCTCTATATTACAGTAACGAAAGTAAATTTTATATTTAAAAATATGTAAAATACATAGAAAAATAGAAATTTCTATATTACAATAACGAAAGTAAATTTTATATTTAAAAACATCTAAAACACATGGAAAAAATTTAGAAATTTCTATGTTACTTAAATTGAAATAAGGTAAAATCTATATTTATAAAATTTAACTGAACAATTACTGTTATGGAATTGAATAAAAGTTTTTTTCTTCATTATTGTTATATAAATTTAGTTTCAATAGAGATTAGTTACATGAAGCATTTGTTGAGAAAATTGGATAACTCTAATATCAATTTTTTATATAATTATCTAAACTTTGAATTCAATATTCTGATATTTCTTTGTATTTAGAACTTGATTTATTCGTTGACAATTTAGCTTTCATATATTAAACTTAGGGCCATTTGAAATTTTGAACTAATGCATGCATTCACTTTCCAGAAATGAAGACGTTTTTTACATTTTCAAAGTTCATATAGATTTGTTGAAGGATAGAGACATAAATTTATTAGTATGTGGAGATCACTTAAGCTTATTTTCAATATTTAGTGTTCCATCTTTTATATAAGATTTCTTTTGAGTTTTCATTCCTAGATTTTACTTTTCATGTTTTAGTTTATCCCTCATTTGTTTTTGATCATCTTAAATAGGAGGAGTTGTAACATTTTAAACTAGAACGGTTAAATTTATTATAGAGCGCCAACGCTAAGGCAATGATCAATTACAGAGCTTTTCTGGTAGATAGCGGAGAGCTTGATTTTCCTCCTGATACATAATACAGTTAAGCGGAGATTGATAATACCCCATTGCTGGAAACTAAACTCCATGATCAGCAGAAGCATCGAGTACAACGGCGCTGAGATTAACTACAGACCTGAAGCAGTACGCTAGGAGCTGAATGGAGCCAGAGGCAATAGATCCCTCCAGAACAACGAACGGATTCATCATTAGATTTCCCAGAACACCACGAAATGAGCCCTTCTTTTTAATCCTTTGGATGCGCTTACAGCAGAGAACAAACTCAGGGCGTGAAGTCAACAGCAAAAGGTCCAGGGAACACACTACTTAGGGGATATTGCAGAAGGAATCGACCTGGTTAACAGACAACGAACTTTTGCTTCGCAGAACGCCTTGATTGGCTTCCATATCTGCTTGGGAGTTTGATTTCCTGGGAATGTGGTAGAAAGAGATCTTGTGGAATTTGGGCAATATAAGTCTAATTTTCCTGAGGATGGTTGATAAGTGGAGCTGAGAAGGATTCTTTTTGGATTTCAGCGCCTGGACAATAATCCTGGAGTCCCCGAAGACTGAAATGGATAGGAAGTTGCCTTTGATCGCTTGAGAGAGCCCCTGCCACAAAGCAAGAGCCTTCGCTCTGTTGTTGGATTCCTTGCCTAGACCCCAAGCAAACCGTATCACCTCAGAGCCATCCGGACTCAATAGAACTCCTTCGCCTCCTGCGAAACCAGGGTTGCCTTTGGAGGCCCCGTAAAAAAAAAGGCAATGTTCATTCAGAGCCGACCTCCATTTAATGAACTCTTGCTCCTCCAGCCTTATTTCCCAATTGGAGTGGACGCTAGTAGCGATGTTAGCACAGTCTTTATGGTTTGGGACCAAACCATTCAACCAGAGTTCCTCTTCTCTGTTCAGAGCTTTTCCAGTCTTTTTGGCAGAGTTAGCATCCAGAGTTTCTCCCAATAGGGCTTTAACTTTGATGATGACTTTGGTCGGATTGCAGCTTTTGTTTCTAAATAGTCTATTATTCCTTTCCAGCCACAGCTTCTAGCATACGAACTTGGGGATCCACAGCCAGCAATTTTTGACAAGGAGATTTTTGGAAAGACCAAATGGAGATAATTTGCTCCAGGTTTGGAAAAGGTTTGGGATGTTCCCGGGGAGCTCGAAATTATCAGAATTTAGCATAAGGACCCCCTTCCAGACTTCTAATGCAAAAGGGCAGGATAAGAACAAATGGTCAGCTGTTTCTTCCTCTGACTTGCAAAGATTGCACCAAGATGGTCCTTCCATTCCACGCCTGCGGAGATTATCACGAGTGAGTATACTGTTGTGGGCTAACGTCCAGCAGAAGAAATCAATTTTGGGAAGAGAGGGGGAATCCCAAATAAATTTCCATTGAGCCAGATTTGGGGGAACATTCGGGATGGCCATAATACTTTTGTAGCCTTCGGAAGCAGAATACGAACCTGTGATAGATCCCCACCCCCGTTTGTCTTTTACTGAAGCTTTTAATGGAGCTTTCCCTTGAAGATTATCCAAGAGAACTGAGGCTTCACCCTCCAGCCACTGAGGAACCTCCCCCAATTGCCAATTGTCCCAGAGACCATCCTCCGTCCAAGAGGAGATGTCCTAGAGAGAGTTCAGATTGCGAGCTTGGAGCCAGTCTTTGATATTGGTGAGTTCTTCCACCTGACTCAACGGTTGATCACCTAGAATGGGATCATCCCAGATTCTTATTTTTTGCCCATTACCTGGAATCCAATACAGCTTATGACTAAAATGATCCAAAGCTTTGATGCAGAGTTTAAAAACAGGAGAAACTTTGGAGCATCGAGGAGGTTGGTCCAGGCATCTAAGGCGCTTCCCATGAAAATACTTCCTCCATAGGACCTTCTTGCTCCAACTTAATTTTCCAGAGACAATGTCCCAGAGCAGCTTGGTTCCCAAAGCCAGATTTTGAGCAGCCAGATCGCGGATTTGTAATCCTCCTTCCATAAATGGCTTTTTAATAGTATCCCACTTAACAAGGTGCAGCCTTCTTTCGTTGTTTTTTCCCCCTTCCCACAGGAAGCGCCTGAGAAGAACTTCCATTTTGTTGATGAAGGTTTTAGGGGCCAGGAGGATGGAGTGCTGATATAACGGAAGACTTGAGAGGACCGCTTTCATCAAAATGATCTTCCCCGCATTATTCAGCCATGAAGCTCCCCAGGCATGAATTCTGTTTTTAATCTTGTCCAGCAAGGGCAACCAATGGGCAACTTTAGGAATGGTCCTGAAGATTGGGATCCCCAGGTATTTGAAGGAGTCCCAGGCCCAGGACCCTTCCATATGGAGAATCCTTGCAATATCTGATAATTCCTTGACCGAGCAGTTCCAGCTATAGACTGTGCTTTTTATAAAGTTGATCTTGCTACCCGAGACTTCTCTGTAGCTGTCCAGCGCCTTCTTGAAGGATTTAGCAGAGTTTATGCTTGCCCCACCCAACAATAGCGTATCATCAGCAAATTGGGCATGATTTATGTCTTTGACCTGGTGAACCATGCGGAGTCCAGGAAGGATTTGAGTCTGATGGTTATGGTCCAGTTGAAAGCTAAGAACTGAGGCTTGAATCGCATAGAGAAGCGGGGACAAAGGGCAACCTTGTCTGAGGCCCCTAGAGGCTTGGAAGAATTCTGATGGACGCCCATTTACCAAAGGCGCAATCCAAGGAGAGGCAATGCAGGCTTTTATCCAGTTAATGATGGCTGAAGAGAAGCCCATTTTCTTCATAACCATAAACAGGGATTCATGCTTTACCCTGTCAAACGCATTTGCCAAGTCAAGCTTAATCACCATACCTTTCTCCTTTCAGTGATAGCTTGAATGAACAACTTCTTGCACCAGCACTATATTGTCAAGTATCTTTCTCCCTTTGATGAATCCACCTTGATTTTCAGGGATAATGGCAGGTAAGATTTTCTTGAGGCGATTGGCTATAATTTTGGTTATTAGCTTGTAATTGGAGTTACACAACGAGATTGGCCTGAATCTGCTGAAATCAGCTACTCCTTTCTCTTTTGGAATCAAGGCCAGAAACGTTGAATTGATGCCGCCTCCGATCTTTGCACAAGTTTGAGATTTCCTTACCATTCTCAGAAGGTCATTTTTTATTATGGCCCAACAGGCAAGATAGAATCTAACAGGGAACCCATCCGGTCCCGGAGCTTTGTCCGGTTCCATATTGTCCAATGCATTTCTAAGCTCATTCATGCTGATCGGAGCAGTCAGCATAGCATTGTTAGGATCTTGGACACATTGAGGGATCAAATTCATCGGATAGACATGGGGATCCAATGGTGGTTCATCAGGGGCGGAGTAAAGACCTTTGAAGTGAGAGTGAGCTGCCCGCTTGATTTCTTCGAAGTCCTTAACCACTACATTTTGGTGATGAATTTCTTTAACAGATTTGAATTGCTTGCGGGCTTCAGCTTGCTTGTGGAAGAAGCTGGTATTTTTGTCCCCAGCTTGTAACCAGAGAGCTCTGGATTTCTGCCTCCAGAGTTCTTCTTCTTCCCTACTTGCTTTGTGGAAATCTTTCTGCAGGTCAATTTCTCTCTGAAGAAGGTCTTGGGTGACAACAAAATTTTCCAAAGATAATTGATGGGCAGCAAGACTGTCCAGGGCCACCTTCCTTTTGGAGGAGGGAGATTTCAGCGTTCTAGCCCACTCCTTGAGTCTTCTTTTGAGCCCCCTCAGCTTTTCTTCCCACACATAGAAGGGGGAACCTTGAACCGGTCTGTTCCAGGCTTCTGAAACGATCTCTTGGAACCCCTCATGCTGAAGCCATAATGAACTGAATCTGAAGGGAATAGGGCCAAGATTTTCATCCGTGGAAAGCTCAAGGATAATGGGTTTGTGATCCGAGGTGCTGTTTGGAAGAATTTTGGATGAAGCCATAAGACCGCAAGTTAGGAAAGAGGATTGAACCAGAAATCGGTCTAACCGAGCTGCGATATGGGTTGGGCCCACCCTTTTGTTAGACCAGGTGAACTTCCCAGATATGGGCTTGATATCCTCCAGCTCCCATCCCAACATGAGATCTTCAACCCACTCTCTAGTTGGGTCCCTGACCGGGGAGCCTCCCCTTTTCTCATTTGCAGCAAGAGTGACATTCATATCACCAGCTATGATAATGTTTTCAGGGTTGTTCAGCGAGAGATAGGACAAAATCGAGTCCCAACAGAATTTTTTCTCAGAAGGAAGAACAGGAGCATATATATTGAACAAACTTACTTGATGGCCGGAGTCTTTATGGAGGAGCTTCGTGAGAATCCAATGGGAGGAGCTATCTTTTTGAATCAGGTCATAGATAGAGCTATCCCAGAAGGTAGTGATTCCACCGGAGGCGCCTCTTGCACTGACAGCACATCCAATACCTTTACGCTAGAAGGATTTGCTAGCATTGAGGAGGGAGTTTCCTCCATCTTTGTCTCCTGGATGAGGAGGATTTCAGGCGAATACATTCTGACTATATCTTTCAGGGCATCTTCTTTTAGCTTGCTGCCTAATCCTCTGCAATTCCAGGAGACGTACTTCATTATTTATTGGCTTGGGAGGATGTGGCTCCTTTTGGAGCCGAGCCCTGCTTGCGCCCTGACCTTGTATTCATCATTCCCTTGAGATTTTTTTGGGAGCCTTGGAGAACATCCCGATAGGTTTTCTCCTCTCTCAGTTTCTTCTTGGATTTTCGACCCCTGGCTGACTTGATAGGGGTGACTTGTGAGTTGTCTGATTCATAGGTTCTTCCTTCTGAGTCTTCATCAGATTCGGAGGCCAGGCTTATGTGTTCTTCATTATCTTTATTTCCTTCATTGCTTCCTGAGGCTGGGGGGGTGATTATTTCAGTACCCGTTTCTTTTGCTTCCTTCATTGAGTTTTCAGGTTCTTCTTGAGCCTCGATGGTTTCTGCATTCCCACCTGAGGAGGTTCCAACTTTTGGATCTTCCTTGGTCTTCAGATTGGTCTGCGGGTTCTCCCCTGAACCAGAATTTTTCTTCTCTGATGGTCTAGGGATAGCCTTGCCTCTTTTGATTTCTTTCCATCCTTCCTCGTCCTCCTTGGTTCCGGTCTGGGATTTGGGGCAATTCCGTTGGAACTGTCCATGTTCATGACACGTTCTGCATTTGAACAGTAGTTGCTCGTAGTCCAGCTTTTGATAGTGATGCCATTCTCCCACTGTGATTTTAATCGCTTCGGGGAGACCAGCCTCTAAGTCAACTTCCACACAGATTCTTGCACAAGTGTATTGGCCTTTATTGTCTGCTTTGTCAATGAATCTGCCCAAACTGTTCCCAATCCTTTGCAATGACTAATAGCTCTAGCAGTGGATCGGAAGGTTGGGGAGCCTAACCCAGACTAGAACTTCCTTCGGAACATCTACTGAGGGATCAAAGTCCGAGGTCCATTTATTGAGATACAGACCCTGATTTCCCATGAAATACGGTCCATTCCTGAAAACCAGATCTCGGTCTTCTTTGGTGGTGAACTCGAAAATGAAGAAACCTCTACCAACCGCATAACAGATCACACTGTTCTTCAGCTGAGGCCTCCAGTTGCGTTGAATCCAATCGTCCGTGGTTTTGGTAGAGGGCCAACGCCCCATAAATTGCCCGACCAGTCCTCTGTCAGCAAGGGCGGGGGCAATTTTGATCGGCTGATCTTCTTGCAGGGCTATCTCAGGCACTTCCTCAAGTTTTTTAATGAATTTTGGAATCTCTGGGGCATGACGTTTCTTTCCTTTCTGTGTTAATAATCGCCGGAAGGCTTCTTTAGAGGAAAGTGGTGGGGTGGGAGAGGATTCCCCACCCCCAGGGTCACCCATGGCTACAGCAAAGGAGCGAGACAAGGGAACTCAGCTCATTCCCCCAGCACCCCTGCAAATCTGAGAAATCCAAGCCTGGGGCCAGAACGCAGCACAGTTAATCGCCCAGCCGGAGGCGCAGCGCAGCAAAGAAAAGAACGGGACATGGGAAGGGGGCAGCGAAGCCCGCTCAGACGCCCAGAGGGCCGAGGCCGCCTACACGCTCTCTGTAACCCTAGCAGAGCGATCGCAGTCCGCTCCAGATCGAAAGGTCATTGTTAGAGATAAGTAAACATGACTATTTTTGTGAGAAAAGATTTTAATAATTTTCTTTAAAGATTTGAATATAATTATTGTTTCTTTCAATTTTTAAAATTAAAAAAAATAAGGGTTTCTATGATGTATACTCTTGAGTTTTTTCCGTATTGAATTTTAGATGGTCAATTTTTTTTGTATTGAATCGAATTCTAATTTAGTAACTATGGTTTTGAGATTAGATCAAATCTATTGAAAAAATTTCGAATCACATTTAAATTTAGTAACTATGGTTTTGAGATTAAGAACAAATCTATTGGAAAATTTACACTGCTTATAACCAATATAACCAAAAAAAACAGAAGTAGACCTAACCAGAAATGACAACCCAACCTTCTTTAGATGGCGAAGATGTCGTCCAATGATCAATGACCGCTTTATTTTGGGCATGCTTGGCCAAAAAAGGTTCAAGGATTGAATTATTCTTCTGTATAAATTTGCAAGCTTTTATATAATTATTAAATCTAGACTGAACTTCTATAATTTTATCATTATGGCTATTGTGTCATGTGGTTTTGACTACTGTTTTAGTTCCTCAGGTTTGGAAGAACGAAGTGCAACATTAATTTAACAATATGGAATTGTTGAATTTACTAAGTTTCTCACAGTTTCTTGTTTATCAACTTGATCCAATTGCTTGATGCACACAAATTGAAGTTTTATTATATTTTCGATTTAGAATTCTAAGCGGGAGAGATGAAGCTTTTAATATATCAGATTCAATTTTATTTATTTATATTTGACATTTTTATTATTATTATTGGAAGTTATTTTTGTCATTGTCACTTGATGTGTGCTCGTTTTAGTTGTTTCATAGTTTTCATGTGTGTTTGTTTGACAAGCTTCATACTTACATTATTGAAAATGGTGTATTGTATTTATTGATTTTGAAGTACTAACTACCATTTTGGACAAACAATGTAATCATATCACTACCCAAGTGTAAAAGTATTTTAGCAATTATTATTATAACAATTAATTGTAAAATAAAGTTAATAATAGAATTAATCAGAAAAATGTTATTGTGTTAATGCATTATTATTTTCAAAAAATATTATTGTGCTAATGCATTATTATTTCAATTTGACATTATTTTCAATTTAAATAGTTAGTATGAATTGTATATTTATGTTAATATTTTTATTTTCTCAGATGTAATTGTTTGTTCTTATCCTTATATGAGATACTATTATGTATTTGATTATTATTTCAATTTGACATTATTTTCCATTTAAATAGTTAGTATGAATTGTATATTTATGTTAATATTTTTATTTTCTCAGATGTAATTGTTTGTTCTTATCCTTATATGAGATACTATTATGTATTTGAGGATATATGAGATACTATTATGTATTTGAGGCAATGAGAGATTTAATAAAATTTCTCTTTTAAAAAGGGTTTTTAATTTGTAGTGTTTTTTATTTTTAATGAGAAAGAGAGGTTCTATCTATTTTTGCCTATGAGTTGTCATATGGTGAAAAAATCTTGGAGGAAAAAATGCTTAAAGATCGGTGAATCTGAGAGATTGTTAAAAATAGTGTATGAGGTAAGATCATATTGTTAAAATAGATCACTTTATATTATTTTTTAATAATTAGTATAAAATTAATCTAGCACTTTCAGTGCAATAATTTATTAATTACATAAATACTATGATAAAATTAATAACAAAACATGTTAGTGTTCTAATGTATTATTATTTTCAATATACATATGTAGCACAACCACATTAATAAATGTGGTTGATATAAGCGATAGACTTTAATGGATATGGATTTAATATTATTGGAAATGGAATTAATACTAGCAATTGCCCCAAAAGGTGCAAAGAGAGACTGCTAGGATTTTTAAATTAGAAAAATAGTATGAGGAACACATATATAGATATGTATGCCATATGCCATATGTATCGGCAAATTTAAATTTTATATATATATATATTAGAGCTCAAACTAAAAACACTAATTTGATATACTTCTAATAAAATACAAAAAATAGCTAATAAAATACAAAAATAGAGAATAACCATTGTTGGGAACCACCATTTAAATTCAATTAAAATGATTGGATAAAATCTATAGTCTAAATTATATTAATAATTAATTAATTATTATTAATTCTTTTCTTCTTCTAAAAATTAATTAAAAATTATTTACAGTGTATTTTAATTTACATATAAATGATAAGTGGGGCTATTTTAATTTCATATATAATCCAAATTAAAAGACATAATAATGAAATTTTGTAATGAAGATTAAGCCTTGGATGAACAAAGGCTATAAAAAGGCTTTTCAAAAGGCAATTATGTGTACATTTCCTCTAATGAAAACACAAATATTATCTTAAACTGTGGCATACAAGAAAACGAAACCACAAATGGAACCTGCTAGTTTTAAAGTGTTGATTAAATAACATTTTTTTAGGTTGCATTATCATTGTAGAGATGGAAAACTAAGCATAAATACAAATTCCCAAAATGAGAGGATACAAGACAGTTTATAAGTTTTATTTTTAATAAGATTTAAAATTATGGCTGATGTTCCTCAAAGGAAAAAGGAATACTTTAGATGTCCTAGTGATAAACTGCAGTAAACGTGCCATGTCCTCCTTACTAAAACTATGAAACAACTTCCCAAAACCATTAGACAACTGGAGATGCAGAAGTGTACCCATTGTACTTTGTATTGGCTTTGAGATCCTTAATTGCAAGATCAAATATGTTGCAAGAATTAGAGGTTATCTTACAAGATTAACAAAAAAGGAGGAAAAATATATTCAACAAAGAACTACTTACAGGAAATTTCAGGAAGTCCACTGATCAGAAGCTCAAGCTCTTTGTCATTGAAGATCGAAATAAGTTCCCTTGGTACTAGTCCATTGAAACTTTGCATAAATGCATTGATTTGAGGGCGAATGACAGTTGTTAATCAATGTTTAGCTACAAGATCCACATAGTCATGTTTATTTTCTTCTGTAACTCTTACATTTCTTCCTCCAGGTATAAGTTCACAATTTGTTACCTGTGAAAATTTCAAGGATACAAAAAGGAAAAGTTTTGTGTGGAATAAATTATCAGAATAAAAAGTTTCAAAAAATGGCATTCGTAGATTAGTGTACCACACATAAAACAAATAATACCTCTGTATTCTCATATAGAATGTGTTAGCTCTTTCACCGTAAATTTTAACAAGGCCGGAGAAAGTAAAGCTCGATGTTTTTCATTTTTAGGGAATCAAGAGAAATACATAAGTAGACTAAAAAATGTCATTTTTCATGAATTTAGTCCCTCAAGCCCTAAAAAGGGTAAAATAATGCAGGCTAGAACTCTATTGACCATGGCTAGTCAACGCATACCTTTTTCGTAAATAGTCCACTTGATCTGTAAAAGGGGTAAACTTATATCAAGTAGACGTTTTTCGTTTTCTTTAACGAGTTCGAAACAAACAAGCATACTAGGTAATCTTTTCATGTTTCAAGAGTCAGAAAAGCGCTTAAAGGTAACTCTAGTATTTCGCTTTTTTGTAAGTTTTAACGAGTTTGAAAAAGTGATAAAAAATGTACTCATATCCAAAATGATTCATTTTCGTAATTAAACTCGTGCCGCGCACATATAAACTCAAAAATCATTGTGACTGATCAAGAAACATAGTAAAAACATTAAAATTTGAATTTTCAGAAGCTAAAGGAAAAAATCATATTTTAATTAGCCTAAAATGCTTATAAAAGTCCAAAAAGCATTTTTTTTAATCATTTGTGTTTTTACCATTTGAGAGTTGTTGAGAGTGCATTTTCACCTGAAACTTCAAAGGTAGATTTTGACCAAACCAGTGGACCATTTCACGAACATTTACTCCAGGTAAGAGATCATTCCATTATCTTCGTTTTGATAGCTTACATTTTGCATTTCAACAGCGATTTAGTGTGTTTAGGGAGTTTTAATTAGTTTAAAATTCGCCCTCAGTGTGCGCAGCTCCTCCCCATTGGGTCCGCACACACTGACTCTTTTTGTACCACTGAAAACTGCGATTTGTGCGGTTTTCCAAACAAAAACCACAAAAATTCAGTCTGTTTCTAAGAGAGAGCCATGCCTAGTGCAAAGGTTTTTGAAAAAAATGATAAAACGCCCAAAATTTGTTGCAAAATTTATCACATTCTTTTCTAATGATCCTCCATTATTATTTTCAAGGTTTTGAATTGCAAAAATGGAATGGAGGGAGAGAGAACATGAAGATCAAGATATGGAAGCTTTAAATAACCCAACACATTACAAGTCTTTAGGGATTGTGGTCTATACAAAATTTCCATGATCCCAGATATGAAAGCTCAAGTAAATTTGCTGACATAACTGGTGAGAACTTGGAACGTTCAAGAACAATGTTTCCAGATTGGAGACCAAAGGCTCACGATAGATGGATATGACATCTATTTAATGATTGGGCTTCCACGCTGTGGGATTAATATTTCATTGTATGGACATAGAACAGGTGGTGAAACGACATCAACTTACTTACTGCAACATTCTTTTCAAGGGTCCCAACTCAAAGATGGACGAATTGATATCAAAACTATTGAGAGGCTTCCATTGAGGACCATTACTTTTACTGTTGCACGATTGTGTGAAAGTGAAATGCTCCATTTGGTTACTAAAGCTCAAATGAATATTTCTCTGGAGTTTTTACAACCTACCATTTTCAACTAGTGTGAGGGGGTTGTTTCCAATCTCAAAGGACAACTGAATAGAGCAAAAACATCCAAACTCAAGAACTTTGGGTATGGTGCCATCATTATCTCATTTGTTCTAGAGAGGATTCCTCTTATTTCTCCACAGTTATCTATAGAGGCAGGAGGACCTTGTGATCCTCATATGCTACAATGGGTTTCATTGATGACATGCCACAAAGGTGATGATGGTCCAACTGTGAGATATACTCCTGAATTTTTTAGGTGGCTAGAATGCCAAATTATCATGATCGACGATTACCCATATGCAAGCATGAATTACAATGGTGATCTAGATATCCCACTTTCTGCAGGAATGCAGTGGGGTGACATAGGTAAAATTTCACATTTTGGTTGTTTTGTGTTTTTTCGATTTTTTGCTTTGTTTTGTGACATCCAAATCTAATCATCTATAGTAATCATGCAAATATTGGCCCTGTTAGACCAATAACATTACGTCGATTTGATAGATGTGGCGAGTGCCGGTAGCTCTTGTGGCACAAAATCATGAGGCAACAGAAGCTTTATTTGGGATTGAGCATAATCTAGAGAGATTAACTCTAGATATCCTAGATATTGGGTTTGATGAACTACCTCTTCAATATCAGAGGCATATTATGGGAGTACCTAGGCCGATCATTCATTTTTTTACGACGAATAGTAGGTGTTATAGTTTGTTACCATGATCATCATGCGTAGTTGCTAGTCATAGGGCTAGATTTTTTTTTTGATATATCGACATGTTCGGATAATAAAGACCAACCTCATATGTTTTGGATGACGTTTTTGTAAAGCCAAACTTTTTATAAACATTTTGACTAATGAAAAACTACTATTTTCTCATCTTATTTTATATAATGTGTGAATGACTATTGTTTTTATTTCTTACAAATTTTGCAAATGTCAATTTAACACATAATTAACCAATGCATCAGTTAATCTGTTTAAATGTCTCGAAATGTGTTTATATTCAATGTAATCAAACTCTCTCCAAGAGACGAACCCACAAAAACATCCTTAACATTGTGGAACTTGTTATTGAATAGATACCTTTTTAAATGTAACACTATGAGTTTAGAATCTAACCTAATGATTAAACGATGAATACCAAATGAAATGGCGTCAGATAATAGCTCAATAACTGCACTATACTCTACAACATTATTCGTTGTTTGATCAAGGCATATTCCATGAATACTAATTAACATCAATTGGTGAATAACAACCCAAGTTACGGAAGACAAATTCCGAGTACTACAACTAGCACCATCAACATAGCCAATATAAGTTTAAGGGAGCATCGACATATGCAAATCAAGTGTAACAAAAGATAAGCAAGATAAGTAGAATAATAATGTAAAACAATGCAAAATTGCCACAAATGTAAAATATGATACAACAATTTACAATGTACCCATGCAGAGGCACATGCCCCTCGAGCTTCGTTTGATCTGCCTAAGTAAACGAAAAGTTACTGATAGGTAGATGAAATGAAGGTTCATTGAAAAGATCAGATGATAGACTTGATTTAGAGGGGGATTTGTTTCATTTTTTAATGAGCTTGAGACATAACTATGCTCATGAATTTCATAGATGGGTTTCATTTTTATGCGAGCTTGAAACAAAAATAACTAGGCTCAGACCTTGTTTCATTTTTAATGAGGTTGACACAGTAAAGAAACATCCTCACAGAAACTTGATCATGGATTCCATATGGAGGAAACACATGTCAAGGAACATACCTCGATCATGACTTCCAAGAGGTCGTCATCAGAAGGAAGAATAGTCTCTGGAAAGAACACGTGAAGACAATCATTAGGGGTAAGAAAATTGAGTTCAAATTCTCCCATAGGGTACACCATGTCAATTACCAGATCTAAATCAAAATATGTCAAGCAAACATTGAGAGGCTTGCTTGCATCGGTAACCAGAAACATGGGATAAGTTGCCGCATAATTACCCCATGGTGTGGTAGGTACAACTTCCATATAAGGAACATTCAAGGATGTTAGATGACTAGTAGTCAAATCAATATCAATGAATGAAAGTTGATCATTAGTAACAATGTTTCCATTGTGAGGGAAGGACATCACTCGAAAGAGTGCGGACATGACAACTTTCATGGCATATACATAGTCTCGCCTAAGGAGCAAGTTTAAATCTAAGGGGCCTTGGACTACCATAAGATTGATATAGAAAAATTTTCCTTCCAGACTAATAGGTAACTTAGGAAGGATCCCTAAAGGCTCAGTAATGGTTTTATTAAAAGCTAACAAATTCTATATAACATGCACAAGCTGAGGGGAACCCAAATCTTGCCAAGAAGTTGAGGATAAAATATTGACATAAGCACCTTCGTTGACGTTTGTGTGATGCACATTCTTACCATAACATTTCACAATGATTTGGAAAGGGATGGAAGAAGGAAGACAAGGCTCTGTCAATCTACTCCAATCAAAGTAAATGGCCTCAGTACTTGGAGGAGGTTCAATGGAAACAATTGAAATTCCCTCATGTGTAGAAAAATATGAAGTAACGAGAATAACATGAGCGGTATTAATTTGACTCTCCAAAGGGAGAATAGGACTAACTGAATGTGGAATCGAGTCAACCACTTAATCAACCAATAGTTTATCAACCTTAGTGATATGCGTGTCACTCTCCAATGGAATAATGGGATTGACTATACTTGGAATTAGATCAATCACTTTGTCAACTGACTGTAGGTTTGGAGAAAGTATACTGGAACCAGTTGGAAGTTGCAGTTGAGAAACAGTAAGGTTTTCCAAAAATTTTGAGGATTCATCTATGTGACGGCAAATGTGAGTTTGATGATTCCCTTCACACAACCTACAAGGAAGCCTAACTTTACCCTATTTGCCAAGAACCTGAAAATCACTAGTCGATGGAAGTTGATGAGAATTTTCGGACCACACCTCTAATACCTTTGGAATACTGAGACAATCAATAAGAAGGTGGCCACCCTTACAAATTTTGGAAGGGAATTTGGTTTGTGATGCACTTTAGACGATTCTTCAACATTTTCCATACTCAGAGAAATAGTTGGTTGGTTGACTTCTTTCTTACCTTGCTTCCTCTTCTTCTTATTCTATTTCTTCTTCTTCTTAGTCACATGGTTACTAGCATCAAGGATTTTACCAAGCAAAGAAGAAGAAAGGGAGGAAGACCTTTTGGGTGAAGAAGGTAAAGGGTCAACAATCAGTTGATGTTGTTGAGATGGAGAACTGGGTTGAGGTGAAGAACTTGGTTGAGATGGAGAACTGGGTTGAGGTGAAGAACTTGGTTGAGATGGAACAATTTGGGTATTTGGGACTAAAGAAGTTGAAAAAAACCACACCAATAAACCAAATGTGAATTCGGGAAGTGACAACGTAGCCATATAAGGAGGACCAACATTTCCAAAGCCAGGAAAAGGACTATGATTCCCATTAAAAGGGGTTTCTTTATCAGTAAAGTATGAAATTGTTGCCATCAGATTCAATTTTAGTGAATTTAATTAATAATTTAAACAATATTAACAATTCAAATTCACAATCCACACCTACAGTTTTTAAAAAGTAAAAACAATAAAATAACATAAGCTAATAAATCTAAGGAATCAAACCACACAAATAACCTTTTCACAACGAAATCACTAGATGGTGATGAAACCCAACATTGTAGAGATCAATGTGAAAAGTGAATATAGATAGAGTAGGAGGAACTAGTTATTTTGACAACCTGCTTAATAACCACGATCTGGTGCAAGTAACTTCACTTATGCCATCTCAAGTGAATAATACTCTCCAAAATGGTCCAAGTGAGTCTAATCAACGTCTGCTCCAAGTACAACATGGACTTCCCCTCTACCGTCGCCTTAGATAAAAGCCCTAAGATAATCGTCTCTAGGGTTACAACATACAACAATTTAACCTGGGGGGATAGTCGTAGATACGACTTACATGCAAGGGCAGAGTAATAAATATCAATCCCCTTGAAGGTTCCTCAACATGGTTAATCTGTGGTTTATCCTTCAAGTGACCCCCAAGCACCTTTCGGTACTGTTTGTAATGTGTACAAATCGCACTACCATAACTGATGAAGTGGGGTTGATCACTTCATTGGGTTTGACATGATCCCGTGTTTAACTCCCTTTTAAGAGGAAGTTTCCATAGTCAAACTGTAATAGAAGGATTTACTCCCTACCGCAAGATTCTAGTGTTTGTTTGCAACTTTGGAAAGTTAACTCACTTCCCTATTCCAAAGCCCTACTATCTGATCTAATATAGGTGTAATGAGTCCTAGAAATATAAAAATTCTAATTTCTTTTATTAGCATTGTTTTTAAGTTGTTGTTTACTCAATAGGTTGATGAATGTGAAACTAGTGGTGTTATAACCTGAATCAAAATTGATGCAATTGAATATGATACTATAATCTTTTCACTTCGATTAATTGTAAATAAAGTAAGGAAAGAGGTTTCATTTACTTTTCAACAATGCAAGAATCAATGGATCATTTTCAAAATGTAAATAAAAGAGAATGGAGAATAAATATTTGTTTTGAAAAATGCAACCTAATTTCCTTAAAATCCAAGCTAAAAACTGAAAAATTTAAACCTTAACAACTTCTAACATACCCAAAATCAAACAATTAATTTCTCCTTTAACAAAAACAGGCCATAATTTCAACTCTATGTAATGAATTATGAATCACTGTAAGCAGGAAATTTTGTTGTTGTATAAAAAGGAATAACCACTATTCACTTGGACAAAAACAACAAACTTCAAATCACTATTGGTGCCTTGAAAAATAGTAACTTTTTACCAATAATAATGATACTTTGAAATCACGAAAACAAAGTAATTAATATGGTCTTTTGACAGAATAGGACAGACTCAAACTATCTCAGCAATGACCGATCCTTCTTTTGATTATTCAAAAATTCACCAGATCAAACCCTGGACCCTAACTTGCAAAGATAAAGAATTATTTAAGAAGGAAACTTAAAAAATTGAATCAAAATAGAGAGGAATTTTCTAGAATGTAAACAGATCTAACTAAACACAACAATCAAAAGTTCATGGACTTAGCAAATGAAAAACTCATTTTTTCAAACAATTTCAAGATTTTCGCAGACAAATAGTTTGATTCAGTGCGCATACACGCTGTTGCTCAAAGGTACGTGCACAAATATGCGTACTGTGACTGAAATAAAAATGGGCAAGCCGAGAAAAAATAAGAAAAAATAAAAACAAATCCAGGAATTCATAAAATTCAAACTTTTGAGATCTTACACATAGTCAGATAAAGCTATAGAAACCAATTTAAAAAATCGCAAGAGGAAATGATGAAGAACAAAACGTCCCTAGTATGGTCGCCAATTTTTTAGGCGAAAAAAAGAAATCTCCCTAGATTCAATGATTAAATCTAGTAACAAGCAGACAAACTAGTAAATCTTTCCCCGAGTTCATTCCTATTGAATCATAAGAAAGAATGGTGGAAGATGAAATCGATACCTTTCAAAAGAAATGTTTGATGAATATCCTTGCTATGGTTTGATGCATCTCCTCAATGCTCAAAATCCATACCTGCAAACATAATGAAATGGGGGCACCTCTCCTCGATAGACTTGCCAAGAAGTATATATCTTCCTCTTGAATCTCAAGCATATGTGCACCATCTAATGCTTGTGCCTGAACATCCCATGCTCGGACAAGATACTACAACAACTCCATCTATTGCCTCATCCTAGGAAGCCAGAAAAATTTCAAGAGCCCACAATATCTCAAAGCCTAGATAGTAGATGGATCATTAGTTGCATTTAAATCTCGTTCCTCATGTTCTCTTTCTCTCCATATTAAAGCCATTTTGTTCTGATGAAGACCTAAAACACAACAAGAAGAATCATTAGAGTATGTTTCATACAAAAAATTGGGAGATTTTTTAGAGAAATAGGAAAAATAAATTTGAGAACTGTGCCCAACGCACCCCCTAAGGGCAGATAGTGCACTGCAGCGCACTAGATAGTTCAAGTTTTTCCAGTCTAGCACACCTTTCGACACTATTGGGGTGCGCTGGACTTAGGGAGAAAAATTAAAGCCCTAGGGACCTGAAAACTGGAAACAATTTGCATGAAATGACAAAATGGAACCATAAAAAGGAAGAAGAAGGTGATATCTCCTACCTGGAAGTGACGACACTTGAAATGATCCACCAGATTGGCCGCAATCATCTACAAAAGATCAAGGGTAAAAAACATTAAGAATTCACTCACGAAGAGGTAAAATCTGAAATGGTTAAAATGAATTACTTTTTTGCCTATTTTATAGTCATTTTCATAATTATTTTAATATTTTGACCTAAAGGTGACTCAATTTTATCATGGATTAGGTATTTTTAATCCTTTTGTGGTGTTTTGAGTAGGTTGACATATGTTTAATGGATTTGATGATATTTGAATTGAAACATATCATTTTGACCAAAGAACATACTTTATCACTTTTTCGGGCTCTGTAAACCTACGAAAAAGGAACCCCCTAGAGTCATCTTTCATTTCTTTTCAGACTCTCAAAATATGAAAAGATTGCCAAGCACTTGTCTTGTCGAACTCGTTAAAATAAATGAAAAAACGTCTACTTAGTATAAGTTTAACCCTTTTCCGAATTGGGATAGACTATTTACGAAAAAGGAATACCTAAGTCGAACATGACTAAAACGTTCTCCTGAGTATTATTTTCTACCTTTTCGGACTCAAGAGACAACTTTACGAAAATGAATTTGTAGAGTTTTCTTTTTCGTCTCTTTTTCAAACTCTCTAGACATGAGAAAGGAGTCAAGTTAAACCTTCATTGGACTCATAAAAACATCAAACACCGATGGACTCATCGAACATGACAAGACCGAGGCACTCCTTCTTAGGGTTCATTAAAGATACTTAGAGGGATTCATTCGAAGGATGAACTTACAAACCAACCATATGTTATCCTCCTCAAGCTTGTAAAAAAATAAAGAGGTAATGGCCAGAAATGGTTGGGGAAATTGGGAAAATAGGGTACACCTCCTATTAATGGCAGTGAATCACTCTTGAACATGACACTCTTCCACCTCATCTTCATGGTTGTTGGGTTAGGAAATCTTCTTGTCTTTTGGTTCGTAACACCATATCAAAGCCTTCACTTTTGGTTTTGGGTCAATGTTGCCAACTCCATTTAGTGTCATTGATATGTTCAAGATAAGTCATTCAGTTGATATCTCCTACGATACTCATAAGACGTCATTCCATGTCTACTATTCCTGAGCCGGTTCTACATCAACATCATTCTATATCAAATCATGATAACCGTTTTGTGTCGTTGATGGGGGATACATCAAGGCCCTCTTGTGACAGGTCGCTTCCTGTCGACATCAACTCATTATCCAGGAAGTTGACTTAGAAATTCTTTCTTTAGTACCTTGGGACTTGTATACATCAATGACAAGTTTCCTTGCTCTTACTGATAGGTTACATTATTGGCCTTCGACCAAAAGATTCTGTGTGGTGTTCGACTTTAACTCATTCATTCACACCATACAGATTGTATTGTTGAACCTCGAGATCCATTAACATCATCGGTGGTTTCTCTCACATCTATTGACAACTTACATCATTGGAGGGTAATCATATGGTGTCTTCCATTTTTGACTGCAACTCCTTTATTCACATGGCTAGACTCGTACATTGGACGATCGAGTGAGCGAGATAGAAGACCCCAAATCTAGTTCTGTCCATCCGAGTTGCGATTTCAGGATTAATACAAGATTACCAATCATGATGGCTATGATCATATAGACAATCATAAAATCATGGATCCATACTTTTTCATTAGTGGACACGACTTCTTGATCATTGTACATGTAATGTTAGCTTATGTGTTGAGCATGGGTATGCCTCCCTCAGCAGAAATATCATGATGAAAATGTATTGTAACAAATGGTGATCTCAACTAGTTGTTCTTAATCGAAAATTGCCACAAGATAAAGAAATTCAATCATCCAATTCCGTTTATGACTTTGCACTTTAGGGGGCAATCTGTTATAGGAAATGTTGTCTCATCTGGTCAATAGGCCTGCAAACCAAATCAATCATCATCCCTACACAAAGCCCTAAGCATGACCTTTCCAAATGCCTGAGTTTATGGGTATAAATGCTTCAAATTAGTGCTTTTAAGGCCCAACGCACCCTGTCCCTTTAGAGACATGTGTTCAACAACAAGCTGCTTCATTTTGCACTAGCGCTAATCAACAACAACTTGTCCCTTCCTGGGGTGCGCTAACTCTAGAAATTCGAGAAAATTAAATAGGATCACGACGCTTCCTCTTCCAGAAGCTTCTGGGAGTTGTTTTAACCATTTACCTTGGATAAAAAGCTCGAATAAGTCTAATCCTACCTTAGACATTTCACCTCTTATCCCTTGAGCTAATCCTCCAATCTTAAGTGGATCTCAAGCCTAGATTGGTAAATGGATAAGAATTCCTAAACTACCATCCTTCCCCTATAAAATTATTGTCATCTATGACATCAGGGAGGGACTTTGGAGACGGATCATGCCCTCATGTTGTTTCCTTGAATCTAAGAGAGTCATCATCTTCATGCATAAGGGTGACATTGAGTCAACTTGGGGAGATCTCTATAAGATCAACTACTATTCTTGGTTGTAAATTCTCTCCTATTCATATTAATACAAAGAGTATATCATTTTCCTATATGTGTTATGTTAAATTTACATTCATGTATTTCAATGATTCGCTGATCCATTATTTAGAGTAATTGAATGTTTCTACGTAGATGTCGCAGATCTTTAGGTTGTTGTGAATGCATATGTAGGCTCTAATTATAACAATCAGAACTACGGTTAGAGCTTACAAGCTGAAAGGAAAGTAAAGCTTGCGACAGGTTCCAAGTAAGACTCTTTCCAATTCTTCAATTTATCTAAGGGAAACTTTATATTCTTTTCTTTCTATTGTTCTAGACCAGTCTACTAGGTCTAGGGAAGATACTTTTGTCCGCAATCATAAATTCCGCATAACGCATATTTTTTTCATTTGATATTTGAACTAGTTGAGAAAATTAGTTACATAGGCTTCTTATTTGGCATGCCACATGGAACATTATGAGTATTCATATATTAACCATCTTTTTGGATGGTTAGGGGTATTTCTAATTCATTCTTACTCTCTCTTCTTGGAAATAATATCTATGTGGGAGAAAGAGCCATTACTAGTTGGTTGTGTGTTAATATTGGTTATTGTGTAACATGTGAGATATTTGAGTGCATGGATGCATTGTCATTGTTTAGGAAATAGCCCATGGCTAATAATCTCTCAAGTTTCCAACATTGAGATTCCTAACCAATAACATTAGATCCCTATAGAGAAATGGAATAGCATGAGGGACTACCTTGCAAAGAAGGGAATTCTTTTCATTGGGTTGTGTAGGTTGAAGGCATAAGAGAGATGGAAGTTGAGATGGCTATGTGACCAGTTAAGTAAATTGTGACAACATGGGATTATTGTGTGAATGGGTATATAAATTGTGACAACATGGGGTTGTTGTGTGACTATCTAAACTACAATAGCATGAGATTGTTGACTATCTGTGTGGGGGTAGAGTTGTTCTAGGCACCCATCCTTGTGGATTCATAGCCTCCACTCAAGGGTGATTTTCTGGTGGGATATTTGGAGTAGAAAATCCGATGATTAGTTGGAAAATTTGATGTCTATAGCCAATTGACGAAATTAATTGAGAAAGATAAGTGTTCTCTATTAAGTATATTCATGCTTTATTTACTTTGTTTCTTTTTAATGTTTGATTACTAAGTATATATGTTAAATTTATACATTGTGTGATGAAAAATGTATTTTGGTTAATGCATATATTCTTCAGAGTGTGCAGGAGTTTCCTTTCCATTACATGTTTCTTGATACATATAAATAGTCTAAGAGAATGTAAATTAGTTCAAGACAAGCTCTTGATGTACCCTGCGATTTGGGTATGTTCATTTGGTATTGGAGATGAAATTGTGTTGTAATGTGACTTAGCTTAGAGTTGGGCACATGACATTGTGTTATTAGAGCCATTGTTTTAACACTAGACCTACATGAATAGAGTTCAATCTAGATTCATTTGAGTTCATTATTGCAAAGTTGAGTCTGTATCGAAATTGGGGAAATATTGTTTAAATCTCAGAGATATCCCTAATTTATAGATGGAACCCTATGTGCAATGGCTATGGAATGTTGAATGGGAAAGCATTAAGTCATAATTGACCATGTAGAGCTAATTTTAGAGTTTCCTTGGTAGCCCTGTATAGGTTTTCCAAGAATAAGTTATGTACATCCATCAACAATTTAGATCAATGTGGATTTTGAAATGGATGGTTTGGGTTCTATTGACAGTGCTGAAAATACCTCAACCAAGGGGATATCCCTGATGTGAAGTCCCAATTAGACCTTACACCATTTGGAGTATAAGCCCTATCTAGAGTATCAACCCGACCATCATAACTATAAATTTTTCCTTAGCTACAATGAATAACATAAGAGAGTCTGAGCATAACATTTGAAATCAATAAGTAAGTTGACACTATGAAACACCACTTGAAATGCGTAAAAGGAGGCTTTCACGAGAGGGAAGTAAAGAGTGAGTCTCTAGAAGGAAAGTAATAGTACTATCCTAAGAGAGTCACACGAGAGCAATGAAATATTCATTAAATATCTAGCGAAATAGTTCACATAGAAACAACAATCATTAAATCAAATACAACACACATTCAACAAGATAAGCACCAAAGCCAATGAAGTAGCTGAAATTCTTTAGTACTTATGGACATAACATATAGCACAAACACCTAAAGACAATATTCATGATACATGCATGAAAATGTGTTGGCTCAACGAGCTTTTGATGATTAAGTGAAATATCCAAGTACATAGTTACAATGGTGAGACACTAGCTCCAATAGTGGAACATTAAGCCACTTCTTGCTTCTCCAAAGAATGCTCTTCTCTCCTATGCCAAGCTAGAGAAGCAAAGGATAGCTCTCCAAAGGCTAAGATTATAAAATCCCCTTGCTTGAGTTATGAGGGTGTACTTATAACAAGAGGAATGTTCTTTTGTATCCCCATGACTCTTGAACTTACCTCATGACTCTTTGACTTCCTAAGTGACCTTTAAACTTCTATTGACTCTTTGGTCCACATGTGACTTTTCATATTCCGCATGTGACTCTTGGACTTCCACACTTTTACATTTTGTCATTTTCTTGAAAATACATAATTACATTACACATCATGTGCAAGACCCATTGACACATATGACATTGTGATGACACTTGTACGAGCCATGACTTGGAAATGATGCATGGAACTTTATGATGGTTGGAAATGTCAAGCTTCTCTTCTTATTGATTCCTTGATATCTTCATGTCTGATCTTGCATGTGCTTCATCTTCATCCTCCAAGAAGCTAATTGATATAGAGATTTACATGTGATCTTTATCTTCAACCCGCTTTCATGATTTAGTGTCCCTTCATCTTCTTATTTGATGATCTCTTCATGGTTCCATCTTCACAGGTGTCTTCCTGCATGATCTCCTTTGCATCCACCTTAAACATCATCCTGTCATATCAAGATACACTACCTGCAGATGGAATTCACTCATGACAATACGACATCAGTCCAAAAATCTTAGTCTATCTGATTCTTCAAGAAATTCACTAACTAATCCAGACAAGATACTGGACCGAGGAGGAGGCTCAGGGATTGCAATCCGTAGTTTTAGATGGTATTGATGGAGTTTTAGTGATTATGATTATGTGATGCGGTGTACCCGAGGGTCAGGGGAACGAGATTGTGTAGTTGAGGGAGTTAGTAAGACAAAGGTGAGGGCTTGCTCAATGTAACTGTGTAGTGCGTAGTTATGGAAGGCAGGAGGGACAAGATTGTGCAATTGGGAAACTCAAAGAGATAGTGAGGAAGGCTTGCTCATTGTGATTGCGCAGTGCACAGTTATGGGAGGCCAATGAATGAGGATTGCGAAGTTGAGCAAGCCAAGGAGGAAAATATAGAGGGCTTACCCACTGTGTTTGTGCAAGGTGCAGTTATGGGAGGTTAATGACTACAAAGTTGAGGGAATTAGTGAGTGAGGGAGGCTTGACTGCTGATTGAAACTGCGCAGTGCATAATGAAAGGGTGATTGGAGGAGGAATTGCATAGTTTCTAAGGGTAGGAGGTTGAACTAGGCATTGCGACTGCGTAGTGAACAATTCCAAGAGGAAGGGGATGCTAATTGGGGCATGAGACTACACAAGGCGCAGTTCAGGGAGGTAGACTATTAGGCCCCTATACTACTAGTGTAACCCCTTATTGTTATTAGTACAACCCAATTATTATATTGATGTACCCATATTGTTACTATTGTGCCCCATAGAAGCCCACTATTGTTATTATTGTGCCCTTACATTATTATTGTTATGTCAGCTCTGATTATGTTATGACCCCTTAGACTCCTATATATAGAAAGGAGGTCTTTTCATTTGTATCATCGAAGAATTGTTCATTTATGTAATGTAAAGGAGGTTGGCCCCTCAAAGAGGCTGAATTCTAAGGCGTTGATCTATCTTTTCTTGAGTTGGTTTCATAACATTTGGTATCGGAGCTTTGGATTCTAGGGTTTCGCTGCTCCAAACATGTCATTGTGGCATTTTCGCTATAACTTTTTTTCTGCGACGTTTCAGAAGATAAAAAAGACACCCATTTGAGAGGAAATCGCGCTGAATCTTGGGTTTGAATTTCAGAGCTTTTTGCGCTATATTTGCGGAGATATGATCTGAGGAAGTTGGTCTTTTTGCAGACTCCTGAATTACATTCCAAACAGGTGACCTGGAGAAAAACGTCATAACTTTCTTTCTGAGCATTGGATTGAAATTTCGTAAGAAGGCACAGAAAGAGAATGGACTATAGTTTCTTATATATATATTTCAGAGCCAAAGGTCGAAACAGTGACACGTGGCACTTCGTACAAGTTCGCTCTACTGAACTAGTCTATAATCAGGTCATTGTGGGAAATTTGGCATAACTCTTCCTTGGAGAATCCAATTTGAATCAGATTGGTGGCATTGGAAAGAAGACACAGAGGGCTACTGTAGGTCGCAATTTCAGAACTTAAAGATCCGAAAGTGCAGAGTTACAGTCGTTTCAAGATCGAGCTCCTAAAATCAAGAAAAAGCAAGATGAGGAAGTTTGATGGCAAGGATCCGGTAAATTGGATACTTCAGATGGAGCAATATTTTGATCTAAATGGTGT